>CAUYRT010061116.1:0-19088 GCA_963574885.1 Lepilemur ruficaudatus
ATCCTGGCACTCTGGGAGGCTACTCGGGAGGCTGAGGCAGAAGGATTGCTTGAGCCCAGGAGTTTGAGGTTGCTGTGAGCTAGGCTGATGCCATGGCACTCTAGCCCGGGCAACAGAGTGAGACTCTGTCTCAAAAAAAAACCCAAAAAAACCAAAACAACAACAACAACAACAACAAAAATAAATAAATAAATAACCCATTGATTCATATGCTTTAAACAAATGAATTATACAGTATATGAAAAATATCTCAATAGTATTGTTATATAAAAAAAGAAAGATTATTTGTGGGCATCAGTTTTCTGCTACCAAATTATTTGGCTGCAAAGAACCAATGAGAATGAAATGTAATTATATATTGAAATGTCAATTTTCATGTTTTCTTTTTTACATTTTCTCAGTCTTAATTCCTCTTAAGATATCTGTGTCATTGGAGGGAGAATTAAGATTATTCAAACAAGAATGCAAAGGGGGAAAGTTTTTTTGGTTTAACTTCCAAATTAAAAATTTTGAAAAGCAAATTTTTTGATTAATACAAGGAAGTTTTTGTTGAAAGCAGAAAAGGCTCTTGACAATCAACAGGGACAGACCTAAAGGAAAAAAGGCAGAGAGTTTATGCTCAACATTTGCTGGGAAGAGCATGGGGAAGACCAGACCACGCCATTTTAACCACCCACCTACCCCCCATAGAAACCAGAGATTGGCTCTGGTTTGAAACCGGGTGGGAATGGGATGGGGAAGAACCCCGGTGGGTGGAAGGGCAGGTCCTAGAGACTCACGGAGAAAGATGAAGTCAACAGTGACCCAGTGGGTCTTCCCCATTGACAGGGGGCTGCCTTTTCCCACAGAGCTTGCCTGTAGGCTGCATCACCCCTGGTGCACACACAGCCAGTTGAATGTGCTGAAGAGCAGCATGAGACAGGTCAGTGTCCCATGAGGGCCTTTTCTCCACAGCTGCCTGCTTGTCACCTATGGATGTGAGAAGTGCCAGTTGTCCATCCCCAAAGATTTTCTAAGCCCCATCCCAACTTCCCCAATTCCCCGATGTCATTACTCCCTCTTCAATGGCTCTGGACAGAAATAGGACCTAGGAACAGAGAGGGCTCCTGCAAGACTGAGCACATCCTGCAGGCAGAGTCCAGCGCGGCCTGGCCTCTAGCAGCAACCAAAGACCTGTAGACATGCATGGGTCGCCTGTGGAGCACTTTTCCCAAAGACTTTGGTGTAGGAGTCCTTAGCTTATGGTTGGGTTCTTTTTGTCTTTTTTGTTTTAAGCTCAACTCCTGCTCTGTTCAAGTCTTGTATCAGCTGCTGCTGTGCTCCCTGGCACCAAATGTGAAGCATGAAGAACCCATTCAGCTCACTTTCTGAATCACTTGACGTTTTCCAGACTCCTTAGCCTGGGGGTAGCCAAGAGAAGGAGACACAGGAATGTGACCCATATATGATTTGTCACCTCCGTCTTTACTTTGTCAGGAAAGTTTCCAGCTCAAAGAGTGAAAGAGTTGAAGGGGAGGACAAGGACAGATAGATTCTTGTTGTCCAAAAAGAAGAGAGCAGAGTGCCCAGGGAGGGCGGGGGAGGAGGAGGAAGTCACTCCAACTCTCCAAGAAGCCCCTGCTCTGAGAGTCCCCTCTCTCCAAAAACTTTCACAAGAGAGTGCTGAGATTAAGATCAGGAAAGACAAACACAGCAGGGATCCAGAGCTGAGTGAGTTTGGTGCTGGCATGTACATCCGAGTCAGACCCAGGCTTACCAAGGCAAGCCAAGCCTTGAATTTTAAAATTATGAGGCCTTGTTGTGATTATTTCCAGAGGAAGAGAAAGAGGAGCAAGACTGCTTTAAATGTTCTTTCTTCACCCTGCCCAATGTCCCCTGATGTTGGAGAGGGACCAGGCTAAAGCAAGTTCCCGAATGTACAGCACTCCCAGGAGGATGGATATAGAGGAGGCAGCAGGCACCTGCAGTCCAGGCTCGTGTTCCATTACAGGACAGGGCCTGGCATGCGGAGTGGAGGCCCCTTTGCGCTCCTCCCTGGTTGAACCATGTCTGAAGTGCTAAGCTGAGTTTTGACAAGAGGAGGTCTTTCAGCTGGCACATAGCCCCAACTCATTGCCACAGCCAGCTCTTCCCATTGATCCCTTGGGCCTGGTGCCCCCAGCTCCAGAGCTAATCTGGAGTGAGGCAGAGGACAGACATGTATTGTCTATGCTTCACCCGGATCCGCCCCCATGTCCTCCTGGGGAGCCACCTCTCCATCATTCTCTGCCGTGCATGGTTAGACCTGCACTCTGAGCTCCAGAAATGTGCACATGACCCAATTCCAATTCTGGAACTTTCTTTTAGAATTCTTAGGAAACAGAGGCTCATTTTCAGTTGAATTTGAAGCCAGGAAGAAGTAAACAAAAACTGCTGGAAGCTGCCCTTTGGAAACTTCTGCCTGAAAGGACTGTCAACTTGCAGCTTACAGACAGAGAATCACCTGGGTCCAACAGTTTCTGAAGCAGGAGAGATGTTCAGTACCAATACCTTGGAATTGTATGCACCAACAAATTTCCTTTGTGCTTACGAGTTGGATGTCTGAACTTCCAAACAAAGGAATCCTGATAATACAGACAAAGAATAGATCAACAGTTTTGGCCCCAACTTCCATTAAAGCTTAGGATTAAATAACAATTCTTGACCCAGACTGCTCCTCCAACTTCTTCCCAGAGCCTCCCACATGTCAATCACATCCAGGACTCAGTATCCCCTAGGCATGAGGCTTAGACACTGGAGTTACCTCTAGTTGCAAGTGACCCCTTCCTCTCTCTACATTATCCCAGTCTATCTCTGGATACTCTCCCTCGATTTTGACTCCATGGCCTACACACCTAAATTGCTCTGAATTCTCTGATCAAGGGGCTTTGGACTTCCCAGAGCTGGTCTTTATATGGCCAGGGTCTGACCTTGCCATGAACTTTGGGCACTTCCCATCATCTCCTGAAGTGCTTCCAATAGCCAGATCCATTCTCCATCCTGGGAATAAAGATCTCAAGCCAGGCAGACTGAGATCCACCCCTATAGACCCTTCTTGACTCCGGTGTGATTCAGACACACATCTGAATGGGGACCCCAAAGGGGACCTACCAGGATAACAAGTCTGGAAACCAGGTCCTCATAGTCAGATTCAAGGGTGATGTTTGGCCTGAATAAGAGAAGGTCAAAGGAGAGACATGATGTCTTTCTGCAAATATTTGTATGATTGTCGTATAGGACTAGAGCCAGTGGGCAAATGTCCCAGAGAGATGAATTTGGGGTCAATACAAGGAATGAATTGGAATTGTTTTTATACACTTGGGAGTTGCCCTTGATTTTAGCAAGAACATCTTTAACATCCTTGTAATGTCTCAAATGCCTCTGGCTGTACAGGTCAATAAATGCTCATGGATGGGTTGTTGGGAATGGCATCTGAGAGGACTCTGGGAGTCTGGAGTGAACTTGGGGTGACTCTGATACAGCATATCTATTGCCCAGAGCTGGAGAAAACTCCTGAAACTCAGGAGCCTGGGAGTAAGAATCATTGCCCACGAGCAGCACTCAATTCGAGGGAGCTGAAATATTTCCTCACTGGGGGACCGAGCGGGTTGCCCACTACGCTAAATCAGGAGGGACATGCGAGCCCAAGTTTAATAATGCTAAATCTATCAAAACCAAATGGACATAGCTCACATCCTGTGGGTAATAAATATCCACAGGTGAAATTTTATGAGGTTTTAAAGGGAACTTTATGAGCTTTGAGGGAGCCTTAGTATAAACCGAAACCAGCCATGGAAAAACAATATAATGTGAACTGTGGAAAGCAGTATCTGAAAATTCCTGTCACCATTACCAAACCAAAGAAACTGTTCCGGGGAAAAGAGAGGTAGGCTAGGCTTTCTACATCTCTCTCCTGGTTTCTGGTGAGGGGGACTCACTAGCAACGTTTTTAGCTCCTTGGGAGTAAAGGCTATTAAAGGTCTCCTGTTTCCCACACAGCACCTAGTACAACGTAGGCGCACACATGTGCATATACTAACACACACAAAAGATTTCCAAGACACAGGTAATAGGTTTGTGAGTACTCCCACAGGGTGTACCTCCGCAGGAAGTCCTCACTGTTCTTAGGAATTTTCATGTCACAGGGAGGAAACTGGAACTCCGGGTGTTAAGAAAAGTTCCCAAGGTCAGATATCTAATAAGTGACTGAGCCTGGATTTGGACCCTATCGCTCCATCCCCAGAGCCCACGTCCTTTCACCCACATCTGCAGTTTCCAGACTTTTGGATTCATCATACAGTTTTAAAAACACACAAGAGAACCCTGATTGCGTTGCTAACATTTTATGGAGAGGATATTGTTAAAAATTGAGAAAGTTATGTTAATAACCACCCAAAGAGATAGGACACGATCTAGGAATAAATCGAGCCTTATGAAATATTCCTTTACGCACACGCACATGTACCTATAAAAACACTGTCATTGACAGACACCAGACTGGCTCTTGGAACCACTACTCTCTGCCCACACTTTATCTTCTAGCCCCTGTAGCACCTAGCATAATGGCACAGTGTCCCACCTTAGTAGGTGCTTAAGACTTGCCATTGAATGACTGACACTATTTGCACTTTTCTGTTTGGTCCTCTGAAAAGATTTCAGTGATACAGGCTCATGCCTGGGTCACAGACCTAGGTAACTCGCTTCATGTTTTTTAACTTGGTATTTTGGTTTAGTTAAAAACAGGACGTTGCCATGACCACCTCCTCATTTTCCCTCTAGAAGCAGCAAGATTTCTCCTCCTAGCAGACTCTACCAATATAGCTTCATTTCTTTTCATGTGACAGATGCCATCACTGGTCCTCTGGTCTAGATCGTCACTCTCAGGGGTTCTTTAAGAACAGGATCAGGGAGGACTGTGTGACCCTGAGAGGTGGGCACCTCGGCCTGGGGTTCTATGGTCCAAGAGACCCATGTTCTTGTCCCAGCTCGTCCACTGGGTTACCTTGGGAAACCTCTCCGCTTCTTTGGATCTCAGCGTTTTCACAGGCACAGTGAGGGAGATTGAGCCAAAACATTCAAAGGGTGCTCCCGGCCTTGGCAATCCACACTTCTCCTCCATCTGGCGGACTCCAGCTCCTCACACATCAGGGTTCCTTTTGTTTGGGAAAAGCAGGAATTTGGGGATGAATTCAATGACAAGCTGGCTCTTGAGGAAGATTCTGTAATACGATCATGCAGCTGTTCGGTGATTCTCCATGAGTGTAGGATCACTTCAGGGTGGAATGTCAGAGTTTACCAGACATTATCTTGGACCAATTCTCCTTTTTCCATGAGACCAAACCATTATCCTCAAAAGCATTGCTAATTGTGCACATCCACCAGATGCTGGAAGGCCCTGGCTGGGAAGCAGAGGACCCATGCCGGGGGTTCATCTGCCTTAGGGTTTCTCCTTGGCCAAGCTTGTGGTGCAGGGCTGGAGAGAGGCCAGGCTATGCCCTGGAATAAATGACTTGTCAAGTCCCCAGCCGTGGCCCTGGAGGTGCTTGCGTCCCCACTCAGCCCTTCATTTATCTTTACGGCAGTGGAACCAGCCACCCTGGAAGCCTGCCTCGCTGAGGGAAAGGCTAAGTTACAGGGCCCAAGTTAAAAGAATTTTTTTTGAAAAGACAATGTTGCCTTTAATTTTAGAATAATTACTCTCTGGCACCCATCAGAACAGGGCTATTTGGATGTCATCTAGAGACAGAGAAGAAAAGGAGAGAGCTAGCAAACTGGGCTGCCTGCTGCATTGACTCTGGTTGCTTTTGCACACACAGATCAAAAGCTTCCCGAGCAGTGATCCCTCAGCAAGGGAGAGGCTCCTAGAAACACAGAGGACTTCGTAGAAGTGAGCGCTCACTGCATGTAGATGCGTTGCATTGATCAGCACTGATAATTTTTGGTTACCACCTCAATATCCTGAACATGAGCCCTGGCTCCATTCTGGAAACATCCAGCATGGTCCCCTAGGATCTATGAGCCCTCTTAACCTGTAGTGGTAAAGTTCCCCAGACTCATGGAGATCGTGTGGTCACCCTTCCCAACACAGGTAACAGAGTGGAGGGGTTCCTGTCTGCATGTCTCTTTCCCTTTGGTGACACCTTTATAGGATTGCCCCTGGAGATCACTATAAGAGCTACACTAAATTAAAAAAATGAATCTTGGAAAAGGGGCAAGACCAAGAAGGTAGAGATACAAAGAGTCATGTGTCCAAACAAGAAATATTAAGAAGAACAAAATGAATATGAGCTGATTCAGGAAAGGCCTTCAGGGAGTGGCCACAGAAGAAATTTGGACAGTAAGTGAGAACACAGAGATCCTCAGGGGAGCTGACCTGGGAGAAGGGATGCCCCCAAACAGGGGACACCCTTTCTACAGAGAAAGGTCTGTGGGTGAGAGAATGGGAAAGAATACTGCTCAGGTGGTCAGGGGACCTTCTGAAATCAAGTCCAATCTGACCTCTCTTGAAGCCCCAAGAGCCCAGAGAAAAGGGTCCCCACTTGCTCAGTGGTCAGAGATGTCAAGAGGGAACAAGCCATGTCCAAGGGCAGTTCGAAGAGGAGACTGAGGGAGGGAGGTCTGACAAGGGGCCATTGGGTAGAAATTAAGGGAGGCTCCAACCATGAAGGATGGGGTCCAGAACCTTCAAGAAAGAGCATTTGTGACTGTTACAGGGGTTGTGTGGAAAGAATCAGGACATTGAAAGGGAAGTAGAAGCCTTCTGTCCAGCCACTGCTTGAGCCCTCTCACCACTGACCTTATGACCTGATGGGCTGTTCTCTTCCCACTATCTATTGATTCCTCCACCTTGGAATACAAAAGAGTGTTAGCATCACCGAATTAGAGATCAGCCTCCTTATTTGACCAGTGAGGACACCTAAGGTCACAAGAGCTGGTGGTAGAGCCCCAGCTGGAGCCTGGGTCTCCTCCCCAAGCCTAAATTCCTTCCATGCCTTCAGCCTCTGGTACCCAGAGGGTGAGTCACTGGGGTGATGCATCTCTGTACCCCAATTTTGGAATCTGAGTGTTTTCCCTGGTGTCACCTGTCTTTCTGCCCTGGAGAGTCTCCTGTCTCAGCCTCTGCTCACATGAACCTATGTCTTCTCCTGTGTCCCCTGGGCTCATGAGTGCATACCAGCATCTGCCAGCTACCATGGGCCTGTCTGTGGCTGTCCTCACCTTTTGGGGCATGTATGTCCTAGGAAGGGAGGCGTGCAGGGGAGCTGGGTGACATGGCCAGCAGGCAGCCACTCAGACCCATCCCCAGGGTTCCTACACAGCTATAACACACAGATGGAAGTGAGGATCATGCTGGTTATGTTCTGCTCCAGCAGAACAAGGACACTCTCTTGGAACTGGGGAAACATGGATTTCTCAGGCTTCTGATTATCTATGGGTTCACTGCTTACCCCAAAAGCTTCTGTTATTTTGTTTGATAACAGGTTAAAAGAAATCTGTTTAAGAGGGAGTCAAAAAGGTCATTTAAAACAGGTTCTGGCCGGACGCAGTGGCTCATACCTGTAATCCTAGCACTCTGGGAGGCCAAGGCGGGAGAATTGCTCAAGGTCAGGAGTTTGAAACCAGCCTGAGCAAGAGCGAGACTCTGTCTCTACTAAAAATAGGAAAAATTAATTGACCAACTAAAAATATATAGAAAAAATTAGCCGGGCATAGTGGTGCATGCCGGTAGTCCCAGCTACTTGGGAGGCTGAGGCAGAAGGATTGCTTGAGCCCAGGAGTTTGAGGTTGCTGTGAGCTAGGCTGATGCCACAGCACTGTAGCCCGGGCAACAGAGTGAGACTCTGTCTCAAAAAAAAAAACCAAAAAACAAAAAACAAAAAAACACCAGGTTCCATTAAACTAAGATCCCATAGTTATCCAAGCAGAAAAATAAATATGGGCCAGGGACGAGAAGCCAGGCTTCCCCAGCGGCTCTGGTTTCTGTCCGAGGTGGGTGAGCTCCAGAGAGTCATGAGCTCCCCAGGGGCCTGTGAGCTGAGATGGAATCAAGGCCAAGAAAGGGTGTAAGAAATCATCTTTCTCAAGGCCCAATGTGAGGGCTTTGCCCAAACCTCCAGAGTCCAGAGACCACATCCTTTGCTCTTTAAAAGGTGAGTGGCTCTAGTTCTCTGGCCCAGACCCTCTGGGTGCTACTCATTTCTGTTCAAACCAAAAAGCACTTACCAGAAACCTCCTGTGCTCCAGCCACCATGACTGGGGTCTAGAGGGCTGGGAAGGTGAGCTGGCATGGTCCTTGGCTTCACAGAACTTACAGCAAGGTCAAGAGAAGCCGAGCTGCCTATGATATGGGAAGTCTTAAAATATGTTTCCCAAAATGCTTGCCCACGTGTCTGATTCCAGTGGCTATCAGAGCCACTCTCTGGTGGAAGCAGGAGTCATTAAGTTATCTGTCTGGGTGCCTTCCATTTTCCATTCTAGCGTCATTCATCGAGTGGCTCCCAGAGCCAAGTGCTGAGCTGAGGCTGGTTCCTGACCTCAGGAGATGTCCCTGGCCCACTTGTCTGGGGGAGTCAGGGTGGGGACGTATCTGTGCAGCCTGTTCCTCAGCACGTCCTTAGCATCCCCTGAGGGGGGCACAGGATGCTTCTCTTCACTTCTCTTTGTCTAAGGCTTGGTTTTCCTTAATGTCAGTGGATGTGGGTGTTGAATGGACCCCCAGGGAGGCTTTAAAGATTGAAAGTCAGCCCTGGCCAGGGCCCCCACCGGATGGTGAGAGAGCACAGGAGGAAACAAAAGTGCTTGTGTTAACAGAATGTCATTTCCCTACATGATTCAGGCCCCGACGCTGAGGCAGGAAAAGGAGAGCAAATGCCTTCCCATTCATCACTTCGGACACAGTTATTTTTAGAGCAGCACCAGCTCAGCGCTGGGCTCCAAGGGCCCTGCCGTGGAAGGAAATGAAGCTGGGCTGATGGAGTCAGTCAAGAGTGGAAATCTTGCAGGCACGCGCACGTGTGTGGCCGTATGCGTGTACGTGTGTGTGTGTGTGTGTGTGTGTGTGTGTGTGATGGAGGGAGAGGTGGTAGGCAGCCTTCTCCTCAAATTGCAAGACCCTGAGCCTGGCCCCTTAGGTGAGCAAGAAGAAGGGAATCGGATGCAGAAGAAATCATCTGGGGAATTGTTAGGAGAAAAGAGAGACCTGGAACTGAAGTGGGCCGTTGGCTTAGGAAGGGCCCCCTCGCCGCCCTACTCTGGTCTGCCTTGCCTGTTCATGTGTCCACAGGCACTCCCTGCAGTGGGGGCAAAGCAGCCTCGTCCTAGATTCAGTAGGACATTGGCCGATGGCCGGGGCTCTTGGCTTCACTAGCACAGCCTTGAAAACACCTGGCCAGCATGAAGGTCTCCATGCCTAGGTGTCGATGGTGAGCCGGCACCTAAGAAGTGAGTCCTGCTCGGATCAGCACCTACATTCCCAAGTCTCACCTGAGCATGGAAAGAGGGACAGAGAAGAGGTTTCCCTTCTTTCTCCCCTCCGCCCCCCATTTCTGGCCATCTCTCCTCTCTCTACCAGCTGAAGGAAAAGGGAGGCCGGAGGTTGAACTCAGCACCGAGGCAAGATTGGGTCAGGATGTGGTCGCAGGCAGTCCTTCTTCCCAATTCCTCCTTCTCTCCTTTCATCTTAAATACCACGCCCTCCTGGAGATTCCTTGACCCTATAAAAGATGCATAAACTGCCCAGCCTGATCCTAACAACATGAATCGGCCACAGCCCGGGATGCAGCAAAGGCCCTGTTCTTCCTCTCAAGCCTTTGTGGGCGTGGTCTATGGAAAGGTAGTTTATACTACGTGAGTCTTTAAAGGCCGCAGAGTTGGTTCACTTTCCATTAATAGCTCAACTGTCCCTGAGGTTCTGGCCAGTTTTAGACTTTCTTACTGGCAAGGAGGGCTTAGATGACTTCCTGTGCAGTCGCGGGAGGGGTTCCCATAAGCCACGTCTTGTGCACAGAGCATCCCACAGCTCCTCCAGCAAAGCAGCAAAGACTCATGGTGAGGCTTGATAAATCCCCAGCGTGTTCACAAGGAGGAGCCTCTCTGCTGCCCCCACAGCACCCAGGATGGAGGAATTATCTGCTTTGCACCAGAGCGCGGGGTGGTGAAGGAATGATGGAGGAATAAAGGGGGAGAGCTCCAGTTCATTTGTTTTTACCAGTGTCTTTTCTTCTGAAGAGTTATCACAAGCAGGGACTCTGCACTCACTATTTAGGCAGAAGCAGGCAGACGAGGAGGCAGCAGGATTGTCTCGGAAGCCCCAATCCCAGCTCTGCCACCAACTGACATCCATTGTGACATTGAGTCAACCACCCACCTCTCTGGACCAAAAAAGGAATGGCTTGAGTGATCCTGAAGTTCCTTTGCAAAGTACCACAAAACAACTTTCCCTAGGCAGGTGGGGCTTCTAGAAAAATGCTCTCTGGAGAAGTTAGTCCTCATGCTGCTGGTGGAAGCTAACAGATAGTAGGATAGTAACGGCTAATGGTTATGGATCTCTTACCAAATGCCGGGCACTAGGCACATCTCACCACCAGCCCTTACAAGACCCCTGAATGGTGGGTATTATTTGCCCATTGTATAGATGAAAGAACTGGGGATCAAAGAAATTAAACCAATTGCTCAAGGTCATAAGTGGCAAAGGCAGGCTTAAACCTACATCTTTCTGATGCCAAAGCCCGTGTGCTTTCTGCCAGACCATATCACGTTTTGATGGATTAAGCAGCACAATGCCTGTTAGTTTGTTTTTCTTATATTAAGCATCCTTTTTAAAGTCTGTCTGTCTCTGTACTTTATTTTTCCTTCCCATAACAGTATTTGTTGTTGTGAAAGAGCTGCAATTCCACCTACCTTGAGCTGTGCTGGGAAAAGTAAGGAATAATGTTGGTGAAGCACCTGGCCCCATATGCCACTAAGTCAGAGCATTTTGCGAGTCACGGCAAGATGATCTCATCTGAAAGCCTCTGTGTTCGCTGGGTGCTTGCAGCAGAGTAGGATGAGTCAGACCAGCCTGCTTCTTTTCCAAGCACCTGAAACCAACAAATTTCCTGCCCTTCTTTCCTTTAAAGGCCTATGTTTGGTTGCACTTGGATGTCTCTGGGAGGGTCATATTGTTTGTCCAGGTCCATCATGAGGTTTGGGGTACAGTAGGTGGAGTATATGGTTCATTCTCTGCTAAACTTCCTCCCTTTCTCTCTGGCTCACCCTAGTACTTCCAAAGGCCATTACCCACCTGGCATTGGGAACTTCTCAGTCCCTTTCTCTCTCTCCAGTCACTCTCCCTTGTGTCTCTTTACTTCTCCCTCTGATCTCTGTGCCTTCCCATTCTTTCTTCTGCTTGATGACTGGGAGGCTGACAACTGGAGACACGTGGTATTATACACACTTCAGAGCTACAGCAACCTTTGTGATACTGCAGTACCAGGTGTGGGAACCCCAGGGAGCTGATACACAAGACATTCTACTTGATGCCCAGCATGGTCTAGAGTGGAAAGAACTGCATGGTTACAAAACTGACAGACAAATTGCAGGTCCTGGACACAACCTTCAGCCAGAGAGTTCGAGAAGAGACTTTGGCCTGCAGTAGGTGACTGAGAGTTCATGTTTCTATTCTTTTTCCTCCTCACTGGTAGCCGAGTTAACCATGGGGTTCTTTGGTCATAAGGACAAACAATGGAGTCTCAGAGATATGGGACATTGGCAGCATTCCAGAATAATTGGGCACTCTTCTCTTGTTTCCATTCATAACAAGGTCTACTTTAAAGAAACCTTGCAAATAAGCTTCCCAAACTTACTAGCCTCAAAGACTTGTGCCAGTGTCCTCTAGGCCCAGGAAACTCCAGGGTGGAAAGGAAAGTGGGCATGCTTCACTACATGCTCAGCACAGGTGGCTTCTTGCTCTTGGCAGGTGGGTGAATGGCGACTGAAAAGGATTGTTGAAATAAGGAGAGGTGATATCTAGACACATTTGTCTGTGGGTTGAAAGGCTCTTGTCTTAGTCCCAGCTTCCCCTCTGACTCTTGACATGACCCTTGACACTGTCTTCTTTTGCTGTGCCTTGGTTTCCACATTTATAAGATAGGTTTATAACCAATACATAATTGGAAGGAGAAAATGCTATGTAAACAATATTAGAGCCTCTCCTGCTGTTTGCCTGACAGCAGTTCACTTGGAAGTTTCAAGATCCTTTTGATCTTAGATGAGAGGGACCAGCTGCTGAGAGACAGAGTCTGGTTTAATCCAGAGTTAACCTTCCAGAAGATCTTTGTAGATAATTTGTGATGCTTCTTTGTAGTCTCAATCCAGGACAAAGGTGCAGAATATGATTTGTGGAATTCATCACAACCATAAACTGTCATTTCTGACCAAACCATTTTCTCGTTTCTGTGCTGTTTAAGTTTCCCACATATGTGTTCTGCAGGACTCGGAACTGTTCCATCTGGACAGGTACTTATGACCTCACAAAGGCCTCCTATCCTGACGATTGATGCAAAAATAAGAAATAATACCTTAATATATGAGAAGCTATGCAAAATTCAGAATGGAAAGTATTTCCAGCATTTTCGACTCCTTACTTCGAGAGGCGTTGAGATAAGGGGGCACAACAGAGCCAATGTGGACACAGGCTAATTTGGGGCGGGGGGTGGTCACAAACACACTTACTGGACTGCATACAACTGTCTCCCTGCCATCCTCCCTCACGTCTCCACAGCCAGATTGGAGCAGCCTGTGGAAAAAATTCCTGTCTATTTTCAGCAACAGATAAAAGCATTCAGATTATGCAGTACAAATCTCAGCCTGAAAGCAGCTGGAAAAATCTGTTTCTTGCCACTGTCACTGACCCTCCTGACCCTTCCAAGTAATGACATTCAGGCCCACTTCCCCTCCTCCCTCCACACCCCTCCCAGCACAGACTGACCCATCCACTGCACATCTGGTCCTTGTCTACACTGTCAGAGCTTTCATCCCTCAGAGAACTGGAGTTAGGGGAACAGAAGTTGAGTTTTCTTGGATTTGGAAAAAAAAAAATCTCAACCAGTTCAAGGATAAGTCAGTGTTGAATCCATGTCTCTTTTTCTCTGGATTTTTAGGGAGCACATTTATAGGCTGCCTGGTCATCTGTGCTCTACTCAGGAGTCCCAGGACAGGGCGCCCAGCCTCAGGCAGGCACACAGGCCTCATTTGCTGAGATCCACTCCAGAGGGAAAATATTGAGCCCTGAGTAGAGCTGCCTGAGACCAGATGTCTCCCTGTCCTGATCTCTTGTAAGCAAATGAGGTTTGGGGACGCTGAATAGCTCATCAAAGTGGATCTCTGGTGCAGGGGATTATTTGTGGCTTTAGGGAAAAGCCTGTTCAGGGACATCGCCACTGTCCGGTGCACTCATGTTTGCAATGAATCGGTTATGCTCTGAAGGTACGAAACTGTAAACACAATAAAACAGGCTTATGCTTAATGTGTCAGGGAACAAATGCCATTCGGACACACTTGGGAGGATCACTCTGTTAGCTTTTCATCTGGGAGGCATTAGGGGTCTGGGGCTCAATACTGAAAATGCATCTTTCCTTCCAGAATTCTTCCTGCTTAGCATTCCTCACTGAACAATTCGTTTGGCACCAAACTCCTCCTACAGGAGGCCTGGTCTCCCCACCCCTCCTCAAGGCAATGGGTTCACACTCCAGATAGAAGCCACATAGAGCCAGCTGCCAAAGGAGCCAGATGGGATAACTCTTCCCAGGAGAGTGGGATGGGTCTCTTTTCCTCCTCCCTGGTTTCCTCCTCCGTCAAGCAAGAGCCTTCTCAAGAGGGAACAAGGCCTGTCTATCTGGCAGGTGGATGGAGCCAGTCGCTGCAGCAAAGGGGGTCCCCAGAGTGGAAGTGGAGAGACAGTGTAGGAGCAGGGCCATGAGCCAAATATGTTCCAGGTGTTCAGACAACCACAAGAAGAATGTGGACAGAGCAAGGGAACTAAGCAGACCCTGCCAAACCCCACCAAGGCTCGAGAACCATGTTTCTGTTCCTCTGCTTTTACAACAAAGGCTCATATTCTGTGAGACAAGGACCAAGGATCAATGTGGATAATGTTTCTGATATTTAACAAGAAGCAGGGATAGAGTGCTAGAAGGAGAGAGAACCCACAGCTCAAATCATTCCATTCAGTAACATGAATATCTTTGGATGGTTTATCTACCTCCAGACCCTTGCTCAAGCTGGTCCCACTGCTTGGAATGCTCTTCCCCACCTTCTCCACCTGTCAAACTCCTACTCATCCTTAAAAGCCCAGTTCAAATGTCTCCAAAAACCTTCCCATATTCCTTCAGTCAGAATAAACCACTTCTTCGTATGGTCTCCTGCAGAACCATCTCTCTCCACTGGGCATTTACTGTCTCCTGGCTTGTGCAGGGTGCGACCCTGTCCTCCAACAGGGTGTGAGCATCTTGAGGACAGAGCCTATGTCTTATTCATATTTCTCCCCACCATTCACAGCCAAAAACCTCGCTTAAAAAGTGCCTCTCAGGTCACATCATATCACTCATGGCCCCAGTGGAGTCCCAAATGCTAGCTTAAGTCCACTGCAATAGAGTGTGACAGATTCTCTTCATTCTTTTCTTTTTTTGAGATAGATTGCACATAACAAAAATTTTATCATTTTAGCCATTTTAAAGTGTTCAGTGTTTTTAATGTATTCACAATGTTGTACCACCATCAGTACTATCTAATTCCAGAACATTTTCATCACACCAAAAAGAAGCCCTGTGCCCATTAAGAACTTCATCTACATTTCCACTGCCCCTAGCCCTGGCCCACTTCCTGTCTCTGTGGATTTGCCTATTCTGGACATTTCATATAAATGGAATTAATACAGTATGTAGCCTTTTGTGTCTGGCTTCTTTCACTTCGCATAATGTTTGTAAGTTTCATCTATGTTGTAGCGTGTATCAGCACTTTATTTCTTTTTATGGTTGAATAATATTCCATTGTATGGATATACTATATTTTCTTTATACATTCATTAGTTGATGAACATTTGGGTTGCTTCCACTTTTGGGCTATTGTGAATAATGCTGCCGTGAACATTCATGTACAAGTTTTTGTGTGGACATATGTTTTCAATTCTCTTGTGTATATACTTAGGAGTGGAAGTGTTGGGTTATTGCAAATGCTATGTTTAACTTTTTGAGGAACTGCCAAACTGTTTTCCACAGCAGCTGTGCCATTTTACATTCCTACTAGCAATGTACAAGGGTTCTGATCTATTTACATCCTCACCAATTCTTGTGCTTTTTCTGTTGACTTATTTTTTATTTTTACTACAGCTATCGTAATGGGTGTGAAGTACCATCTAATTTTAATTTTGAATTGCATTTTTCCCCAATGACTAAGGATGTTAAGAATATTTTCATGTGTTGATTGACCATTTGTATATCTTCTTTAGAGAAATGCCTATACCAGTAATTTGCACATTTCTAAATTGGGTTATATATCTTTTTGTTTTTGAGTTGTAAGAGTTATTTACATATTCTGGCTACTAGACCCTCATCAGATATATGACTTGCAAGTATTTTCTCCCATTCTGTGGGTTGCCTTTTCACCTTTTCGATAGTGGCCTTTGATACCTCAAATCTTTAAGTCTGATGAAGTCCGATTTATCTATTTTCTCTTTTATTGTGTGTGTTTTGGTGTTATATCTAAGAAACCATTGCCTAACCCAAGGTTATGATTTATATCTGTTTCCTTCTAAGACTTTTATAGTTCTTATATTTATGTCTTTGATTTGAGTTAATATTTGTATACGTTTTGAGGTGGGGAGTTCAAATTCATTCTTGTGTATATGGATATCCAGTTATCCTAGCACCAATTGTTGAAAAGACTCTTCTTTCTCCATTGAATGGTCTGGGCACTCTTGTTGGAAATCAACTCCTTATTCCTTTTTTTAAACTGTTACTTTCTTGAATTTATCACTTAAAACAGTCATTGGTTCATTCCTTGGATATAGAGAACTTGATAAAACCAAGATTTTTTTTTATATATATATGGCAATTGCATCAACCCAACTTCTTCCTACATACCTCAGAATCCATCCACGAAGAGTAAACAACATCCAAGCATTTTCACAAATGGAAATCTCTTGGACTTTAAGATGACAGATAGTTAGAAAGTAAATTTTGTCGATTGTGTTTTGGTAAGCAGAGCACATGAACAGATAGGAGAAAGAGAGCTGACTTTTCAGCCCTCCACAAATGGGTACATCTTGTCAGAATCCTCCATAAGGTTAAGCAAAAATGAGAGCCATCGTTGTCTGGGAGGGGTTGCTCAGCACTGACAGTGGAAGCAACTTTGGAGAAATTCTCTCCCCTCCCTACCCAGGCCTCAATCCAGGGGGCTGGAGACTGGTGAGATAGTGGTGGGAAATGTGAACGTAGGGTTAGAGATGAAGGTATAGCAAGGGGGGAATATTAATATGTGTAGGGAGAATGGGGAAGTAACGAGAAACGGCAGAAGGACAAAGGAGAACAGGAGTGGAAACGTGGACCAAGAACGGGGGAGAACAGGTGTGCTGTTTGAGAGAGGAGCTTTTCTAACAGAACTGCATGATTAAAAGGACTGAAAGGAGTGGATCCAGGTCTCAGACACTAAAATAGCTTCTTTTTCAAAAGCGCCAGGGGGCTGAAAGGAAGTTCTCCTTAAGCCCACTGTGCTTGCTGTCTCAAGGGCTGGTCTTGGCTAACACTGTCCCCTTTGTCTCAAGCATCCTCTGCCCCCTCCCACCTGACCCCACCCACCTCACCCTTCTTTGTCTAGCTGTCCCCCACTTACTCTCTGAATTTCCAGATTGGGCCAGCACCTTCTTTATGTTTCCCAGAGTGTGATGCCAGATGTCAGGCTTATGCCTTAGTACATTTACATAGGAAAACATTTTGGTTTAATGTGTATTTTTCCACTGGATAGCAAGTTCCTTGAGACCAGGGACTGTGTCTTATTCATCTTTGTAAGCCGTGGGCCTGGAACAGTGTGTGGCACTAAAAGACTGCTGAGCTGACTTGCAGGTGCACATAGGGTCAACCTACTGAAGAGAACAGTGGCCAAGGGTTGGCGCTAAGAAAGAAACTAGAAGATAGAAAGGAAGAGGAATGAGAGAAAGCAAGAAAGCACTCACTCACTTTCAGCTTGTTCATCTTTCAGCCTTCCAAGATATTTGCATGGCTGAGGCTAGGTACTTGTAAACAGCTGGTCTGAGCATTCTTCTCACTATTGTGAGGCAGCTGAGCCCATTACAAGGGTGGCTGCATGTGCTGTTCCCAAGCAGGCACTGTGGAGCCGAGAGAGGTACTGCTATAGAATAGAAATAGGGAATCTGAGAGTCTTGAAGTGATTGGAATAAAACATTTCCTTCCTTGTTCATTCCTCCCACCCCCACCTTTTTAAAGATAAGTTCTCACTCACTCTGTCACCCAGGCTAGAGTGCAGTGGTGTCATCACAGCTCCCTGTGACCTCAAACTCCCGGGCTCAAGCAATCCTCCTGCCTCAGCCTCCTGAGTAGCTGGAACTACAGGTGCACATCACCATGCCCAGCTAATTTTTTTATTTTTTGTAGAGACAGGTTCTTGTTATGTTGCCCAGGCTGGTCTTGAACTCCTAGCCTCAAGCAATCCTCCTTCCTGCCTTGGCTTCCCAAAATGCTAGGATTCCAGGTGTGAGCTACCGCACCCAGCCTCTTTCCTTGTTGGCTGCCAGGGTAGTGGCAACACAAAACATTACATCCAAAAGCCAATAGGCAGCCAGAAAATTGGAATTTGCCCTGTGGTAGAGTTGGTGATGAACAATGGAAGAATCTATCCACAAACAGCAGTTCAAAATAGAAGTAGCAAAGACTAAGGAATATAGCCAGAACTTAAATTCAGGTCAATATTCTTTTTAATATTTTTTTCCTATCCAAAATATATAAGGAACTCAAACAACTCAATGCTAAGAAGATAAATAACGTGATTTTAAAATGGGCAATAGAAGGGTAAGAAGGTAAATTAGTACAGCCATTATGGAAAACTATATAGAGATCCCTTAAAAAAGAGAAATAGAACTGGCATATGATCCAGCTGGATGTGTAAAGAAATGAAATAAATGTGTAGATAAGATACCTGTTCTCACATGTTCTCTGCAGAATTATTCACAATAGCTAAGATGTGGGATCAATCTAAGTGTCCATCAACAAATGAATGGATAAAGAGAATGTAGTTTATACACACAATGGAATACCATACCACCATAAAAAAGAAGGAAATTCTGTCATTTCTGACAACATGGATGAACCCGGAGGACATTATGTTAAGTGAAATAAGCCAGGCACAGGACAACAAATATCACATGATCTCACTTATATGTGGTGTGTAAAAAAGTCAGACTTACAGAAACAGAGTAAAATGGTGGTACCAAAGGCAGAGAAGGTGGAGAAATTGGGGAGATGTTGGTCAAAGGACATAAAATTTCAGTGAGAAGGAGTAAGTTCAAGAAATCCATTGTATTTTATGGTGACTACAGTTAATGACAATATAGTATATCCTTGAAAGTCTCTAAGAGAGTAGATTTTAAGTGTTCTCACTACAAAAAAATAAGTATGTGAAATAATGTATATGTGAAATAGCTTGATTTAGCCATCCCACAATGTATATCAAAACATCATGTTGTATACCATAAATATACATTATTTTTACTTGTCAATCAAAAATTAAAAACTTTAAAAAGTGTTTTTTCAGGCTGGGTGCAGTGGCTCACGCCTGTAATCCTAACACTCTGGGAGGCCGAGGCGGGCGGATTGCTCAAGGTCAGGAGTTCGAAACCAGCCTGAGCAAGAGCGAGACCCCATCTCTACTAAAAATAGAAAGAAATTAATTGGCCAACTAAAAATATACAGAAAAAATTAGCCGGGCATGGTGGCGCATGCCTGTAGTCCCAGCCACTTGGGAGGCTGAGGCAGAAGGATTGCTTGAGCCCAGGAGTTTGAGGTTGCTGTGAACTAGGCTGA
>CAUYRT010061117.1:0-18680 GCA_963574885.1 Lepilemur ruficaudatus
TTTGACAGAGTAGGTTTTTGAATGTAACAAGATAAGTCAACTTGAGTGGTAATATATTTTGGGAAATCAGCTCACTACAAATTGTGACTATAAACATTGTACTGTAAATGCTTTGTAGTTTTCCCCCAATAAAAAAAAATAAAAATTAAAAAAAAAAAAGATGCAGACTTTCCTATAGGAATAAAGCCCAGAAAAGACAATGGAGTTTGCAGGGAAAAAAACAACAGTAAAACACACACACACACAAAACACACACAAAAAAACACCATGAACGAGAAGTCCGGTAGAGCAGGCCAGACTGAGGACAGGATATTGACATCAACATCAGCAAGGTACAACAGAATACCACACTTGACCTTCTCTCTTCCCTTCCCCAAAGTATCCTTGTGGCCCAGGGAGTAGAGGATTATGGTTGAAAAGTAAAATGGAAAATGTCATAAGCAGGTCAATAGCTCTCTTGAAAGTATCAACCTATATGAACTTGTCACGGTAAGTGAGAGGATGTCTCCTACTGAAAGGAGAAAGACAGGAGCAGCAGAGGTCGATGGCTTAATGGTTTAAGGTTGGTGTCAGTGGTCAGAAATATCAGGGATGGGAAGCAGCCCAGGCAGCAATATGTATGTAGTACCTAAGGGTAGCAGAGCACTAGTGATCAAGAGTGACAAGAGCAATGAATTGCATGATGGAGGAGTTGCAGAGTCGCTGGCCACAGTTCAGATTGCAAATAAGACACACAAAAAGCTTGGCCATGTTCTACTCAAGTGTGGGGGTTCAGAACACTGATAGATGGGGTTTTGCTATAAACATGAGCTATTTGAACTCTCAGTGATATGGAACCAGAACGCATGAGGGTTTTATATGGTATAAATATATTTAAATCATTAAGGTTTAAGTCTTAGTTTCCATAAACTGTGATTACATATAAGAACTAATGACATTTTCTTTTATTCCCTGATTAATGCTTAAAACATTAATTATTTCTATCCCATCCACTTCCAACCTCTAGGCACAAGAACCCTACAAAGAAGATTAAGAGTTAATACCACAGAGCAAGTGTAAAAAACATATCTTCAAATTTGAACCGCAGATTTTAAAACATCCCTTTGAATTACCATCATCATCTACTTTAGAATCAATTTTATTCCTGAGTTCAAAGTGTGCGGTATAAACCCAGCAAGGAGCAAGAATGTGGAAAAGGCTTTCTTCCGTGTAACAGGCTTTAGTGCAGCTCCCACAACCAAAGGAGCCTTAATAAATGTGGTATTTATGGCATAAAACCCTCAAAATGTGGAGCAACCCAGTAAAAAATCTTAGTGAGCACTAGTAGAGACAAAATTCTTTCAAAAAACATCAGTCTGGAGTCAGGAAGAGGCTGATGATGCTAGAACAGAAGAGTGCACCAGGGACCCGGAGCCACATTAAAGCTCAGACCAGCAGTGCCCAAAAGCTGTAGAACTCTCCCCCTTGAACTGGCTCTTGGTGCCCAAATCAACTATTCAGTAAATCTTCATTTTACACAAGCCCCAAACAGCATCCAGGTGCTGCTGAACTAGTAATCTCTAAATCTGAATGGGCATAAATAACTTTCCTAATAGTCAGACATTTCTTACAGTTCATTTTTTTAAAGGTGGAGGGGAGGATGCTTTACTGATTAAATCATTTGTGATTTAAACTGGTTACAGAGTTGGAACAAGGAAAAAACCCTTCCAGTTCAAAAATTACCAGTAAAAAATAGTTATAAAAGTGAGCGAAAAGGCTTTAGGGATTGGAGAATAGTAAAAAGTGATTACCGTGAGTGAAATTAAATATATGTCACCAGCGTTAGTAGCTAATATGCTCATACAATTAATATCCATTGTATTAAAAGCCATAGGAGTTACAAGACACAATAGATTGTATTCATGGAATGGGGAGACTAGATTCAGAAATATCACCTGCTGAAAATGAGATCCGAAATAAAAGGAAAGTTATATCAAATTTGTTGAACATTCACATATATTGTACATAATCCCATGAAAAGTTTTATTCAATTCCCTTTTTACAAATGAAGAAACTTAAGTCTCAGAGAAGTTAATTAACCTACCTAGAGATACCAGGCTATTAAGTAATAGGGTCGTGATTCAACCAGATCTCTTCAAATCTAAATTCTGTGCTAATCACATGGGTTGCAAGAGTTTAGTCATAAGCAAGAATAAGTAACCAGAGCTAAACGTTGATTGCACGTATTTAGATGATGAGACTAAAATACTTAACATGTGTTGATCTTGAAAATAAGACACATCCTCATAAAAATGGGACTGGAATGTAAATGAGATTTTCTTAAAAGCTATTAATAGAAATGGATTGTGAACTTTTTTGAGGTAACATCATAAGAACCTTAAAGAGAGACTGGGAGAAGCAGCACTATTTAGGATGGAGCCATGTTTCTTATTCTAGCTATTGAAACTACATATAAAAATTACTTAATGCTAATATTACTCCAAATGTATGGGGCATAAGAAGTAAGCAATAATTTCTGAGTGACTGGAACTAAGGAATATAAAGTCTGCATGTGGACGAATGTCAGGGATCAATGATGTTTTCATTTGCCACCAGTAATATTAAGGGTGAAGGGACAGCGTATGCTCATTTGTGTATCTTTTCTGTAGTCTCAGAGAGTTTTAAATTGCTGCCAGTCAACAATGAAAATTTGTTATATGAGTGCAAACAGAATTGTAATCATTATTTTAACTCATAATTTCAACAACATAAAGTCTTCTAGAAGTGGCAATAATTTCCATCTTGGGACAAACTTAGGCTTTATGTTGTTACTGCATCTTGTACAATAAATATGGGCTCTATTTTAAAAGCTTCATCATGGATTCTCAATGTTCAATTTCTTCAAAGGCCAAGGTCATAAAATGAAAACGTTCTTGACTTAAAAGCACTTTATTTGATTTTTCAGGGTTTTCCAATGACTGATTTATATTGACAGCATTTCTCATTGATTATGCATAAAGCAACAAAATGTGTAAAAATATTCTGAGTCAGTTCAGGTTCTTATATGACTATAGCATCAATTTTGTGGTAACAAAATAATTTTGAGTGTTTAAAGCTGCATTTCCACTTTATTGTGAAATATAAAATAATATTATGTTTCATAATTTAAATGTCATCAAATATAAACAGAATGTATGTTCATACATTTATTTTAAGTAATCCATAAAATTGTAGCCTTTATGGTTGAATGTGCAATATTTTGATGAAGAAAATACAGTAGTGGATATGTTTGTTTAGAATAAAAAACTGCACTAAATTATTCAGCCTAATGTCAGATCTTTGCAGTAAGAGTGTTTCTCTAATGCTGTACAACTATCCTGCAAAAAAATATGAAAATCATTCAAATTACTACTAGCCTTGAACATATAATTGGGTAAAAAGTAAAGTAAAAAAAGAAGTCGTTTCTCCTGTGATGTTCGTAGATCTTTGTGACTCCATAAAAAAAGAAACTCCTTATGTCTACTCTTGTAATGCATTAACGACTCACTATTTTTATATAAGTAGTATAATATTATGCACTCCCTAAAACATATTTGCTTTCTCTAAACTTTATTTTGATATCAATAATCCACTACATTTTAAATCTTTAGTATTGTAATTTAATTCTGGTTCTAAGTGCAGCCTGATTCATGAATTATTCTTTGTTCAAATAAACTGTTAAATTTGATTTGTCTAAAGTTTCCCTTTTAACAGTAGGAAAATAAATTATTAAGATATAAGATCTAAGATGTGAAAAGAATGAAAACAGCAATGAAATTAATAAACATTTGAGAAAAATCTAAGCATGCACTGACTATATATGTAATAATAATACCTACTCAGTGCAAAAAATTAAAGTGGAATTCAAATGCTACTATTATTCAGAAATAAAAAGAAATTAACAAGGATGAATTTATAAATCATTATGTTTAGTAAAAGAGGCCAGACACAAAATACTGTGTGAGTCCATTTATTTTAGATTCTAAAAACACCAAATAATTGTGAGAGAAAGTAGATTAGGAGTCTCCAGTGGCTAGGATTGGTAGCAGTAAACTCACCACAAAGATGCACAAGGAAACTCAGGATGGTGGAAATGTTCTGTATCTTGATAGCAGTGTGAGTTGTATGTCTGTATTGTGAAGTACAGGTTTTTCTCATTATATCATATAACCTTACTTCTTAACATCACCTTTTCTATAAGGTGGACTGTTCCTGGTGTAATAGAAGTGCACTTTACTCATAATCACAGAAATTATTACAAGGATAAATAACTGTGGTTAACACTATGCAAAGAAGTATGTGTAAATACTCGGTTAGCTTTGTCAATTTTAGTTTTTAAAATGCCATTTTTCCTTTTGCTTTTTCCAGAAGACTGAGGATGACAGAACAATGACAATGCCACTGTGTTTGTAACACTTTCTTGAACTGCTTTATAACTTGTCTGGTAAGATGGGTTTCTCTGTCACTGGGGATTTCTCCAGGAATGTCCCATAAAGACACATTTTGTAGTAACTTCTTAGCTACCATCACAGCATTAGCTTTTCTATATGGGAAAGCTTCTCTCCAACCAGAAAACATGCAAACTATTACAGGAGCATACTGATGCCTCATTAAAGGTGACAATTCAATAAAGTCCGTCTGTAAATGTTCAAGTGACCTGAAGTTTTGATTGTCTTCTCAGGATTATGGGTTTGACAAACCAAACATTGGTTATAAACCATTTTAACAACTTCAGAACAGTCACCCCACCAATATTTTTTTAATTTGAATCTGTTCCATGATGAGTTGTGGCGTGCAGAGCTTTTAACAATGGAAGCCTCAGGGACTCAGGAAGGACCAGGTGGTTGTCCAGGCCCTCTGTGAGTTCATGTTGAACAGTGAATTTGTCTACTTTCAGACACTAATTTTGTTTCAAATCAGATGCATAATGCTGTTTATTAAATATGTCATCGCTGGGGAACCGAGTTGGATCAATCTTATAAAATTCATTCAAATTGCACAGTTTAACAGTTTCAGCACTAGCTGATTTAACCCAAATATCTTCCAGGAAATTCCCTTGATATTCAGGTTCAATTTTACAGGTATGGGTTTTAATCTTAATAACGACAATTTTCGATGGGAACAGGATAGCAGAAAGGGTCTATTGGGGTCTACTTTTATGGGGGTCCCACTAAAGTTGCGAAACCCTCTTTGTTTGCACAGTATACTAAAATTGTGGAACTATTCCAAAAGCATATCTACTATCTATACAAATGGCTAGTGATTTATCTTTAGTTGTATGTCAAGTTCATGTTATAGCAAAAAGCTCTTCAGGTTGAGTTGACTTGAATTAAGGACGAATTAGGTTCTTTTTCTATTAACTCATTTTGGGTTATAACAGCATACTCTGCTTAATATTTTCCTTTTGGCATAACATCCATCAAAAAAAAAAAGGATTAACTCAATTATTCAGTGAAGTATCTTGTAAATCCACCCAAGGGCCACTATTTCTGATACTACACTTACACAGTTGAGGTGTTCACCATCGTCAGGTCGAGGCAGTAGAGGAGCACGGTCAAGTAGGTTGTAGCATTTTAGATGCATAGTCAGGGGAGACAGGAGAAGAATTTCATGTAGTCTGCTTGCTAAAACATGCCGAATTATACCAGCACTTAATAGATTTTCCATAGCATATGGAACTTGCAAATAAAGTTCATTTTTAAAAACCATTTCAGATAAAACTTTTACCAATCTGGCTGCTGCTTCTACTGCTTTTAAACAATTAGGATATGCCTTAGTTACTGGGTCTAGTAACAAACTAAAACAACTGATGGGCCTATGTTTTTCTCCATGTTCTTGGATAAGAAATCTTAATGCCTGATTGTTACATTTATGAATGAACAAGGTGAAAAGTTTAGTATAATTTGGAAGTCCTAAAGCTGGAGGATGTTGTACAGCTCATTTAGTTTGTTCAAAAGCCTACTCATGACATCTTCCCAAGATAAAGTCTCTGGCAGTGCATTCCTAGTGAACTCATATAACGGTGAGGTCACTGAGCAAAACTTTGGGACCTAGGATATGTAGTTCCTGCAAGTCCAAAAATCTTCCTAACTATCTCTTGGTGGGAGGCCGGGACAAATAAAGCTCATTTACAAATAGAGCAGTTAATACCATTTCATTCCCTTCAGGAAATACCTCTTTTTTGTATTTTGAGTCCACAATATTTTGCAAAAAGTATTTCTAAACAAGCACTGTAATCTGAAATTGGTTCATGTTTTTTTTTCCTACAAGATTGTTTGATGGATCAATCAATTTTCTATGGAAAAACCTTAGAGATTGAATTTGAAAGGTTTTCGGCAATTCTTCTAGCTTCTCTTGACCCTTCTCTTAAGGAGGTTTTAGAGGGGTCTTTAATATCCTCAGGTTCTCTCCATTCTGCTGCCCCATTCATTGTTGAGCTTTGCCAGGTCCCAATAACATACGAATAAATTGGTAAAGATTATGGAGCTTAGATCATAAACTCCTATGAGGATTCTAAATTCCTCAGTAAAGTTTTAAGCTATTTTCTCTTAGATTAGGGAAATCTTTTACCATGGCTGTAAACTTGCTTTTTTTTTTTCATAGTTCTGCTTTAGCATGTTACGAAATTGACAATGCCATGTTGCATTTGCACAAATATAATTAATAACACTTACAACTTGTTGCAAAGTGTCACTTAAAATAGTAGCTTTAGCACAGAGATTTCCCTGATGCAAGACAAAATGAAAAGAAATGAGAGCATCTGGATCTATTAATACTTTTTTTTTGTAAGTTTGCTTTTAGAGACCATGCAGTAGAAGTGGTTATGGCAGGCGGGCCTGGCTGATCAGGCATTTGATCTAACTTGCTGTTTTTCATTATCTCCGTGGTCAAATAGGTAATTGGCAAAAGGTTAGTGGACTAAGTGTATCTAGGTAAAGACAAAAGAGAGAAGGAACAGTCAGGGTTATTCAGTCAAGGTATAGTCCTTTTTTTTTTTTTACTGTCCTCAGTTTGTTGCTTAAGCTCTGCTTTCTGTAAGGATCTTTTAGGGAAGCAATTTTTGATTCATTCAATCTTTTAGATGCCTCTGTGTACCAATTAAAAAATGCATCCCATTGCTTTTGTGGGGTGTTTTAATCCTTTATTTGCTAATATGCACTGCAGGTGAACACATTTATCTAAATTAAACTTTCCTTATAGTGGCCATTTTAATTTGAAGGTGTCTCTAGTAAGGTTAACTCATTCTTTCAAAAATGAGCAAGTTCTGTGTCCATAATTCTTATACATAAAATTAGCTGGAGTCCCAGACTCCTTGGATTTGGTTAAACCTGTTATCGAAAATGTACCTACTGGAGGCCTCTAACTGGATTCAATCCAGTTCATTATCTGTTTCAGGCTGATCCTGGACTCATTCTGGTCTTAGAATTGCTCAAATAAACTAAGAGATACCAAAACACAAATTTGATACTATGGAGCTCGAATTCAAGAGAAAACTTCCCTGTGACCTCCAGTTGCTGTGAAAAATCACTGGACACAACGGGCTCAGCAGTTCCCTTTGCTTGGTCACTCGGTGCTCCCGGGGGTTCCTGGAGGTCTGTCTACCTCGGATCCCACTGCTACTGCCAAACTGTAGAAAGAAAAATCTTAGACAAATTAAATTTAACGTAATTTCATTGAGCAAAAAAAATGATTCAGGCAACACTCAGGCCCGAAAGAGGTTCAGAGAGCCCCCTTTCACAACATGTGCAGGGAATATTAATTGTCATAAAACAGAAATAAAGTACAGGCATAGCTTGACCAGTAACAGCCCTGCATTTCGCATTTAGAGGAGGGCTGAGCAGTCTGCAGCCTATGATTGGCTGAAGCTCGGCTGCTATGATTGGCTGAGACTTAGCCACTTACTACAGATTAGGTTGCACTTTGTTTACATACTATGTTAGGTTAAGGATTCAAAGTACTAAGGCAGCTTTAGACCAAATTTAATCTAACTTAACACCATTACCCAGTGGCATAGAAAGAATAATGTGACGTTAGATTTGTATTAAATAAAAAAGTTCAAATACCGCAATAGAGGACACTGTGGCCAAAGTGTATTCCAAAACACTCAAGTAATAAGATTTAAGTAAGATTTTAATGACTGGTTTTTTTTTATTCAATTGTCTTAATAATAAATCAGTCAAACCACAGTAAAATAGTTGACAGTGATTATTGGCTGTTACTGCTCAGAAATAAAATACAGCTCTAATTATCTCTGAGAAAGTCTTATATTTTTATTTCGAAGCATTCAGAAATATCACCTAGGTGCCTGTTAGTTACTAAGTCTTAGAGTGGTTTTTAAAAATCTCTGGTCAAGTTCTCCCAGTGTTTTCCACAAAGATCTTCTTGTAAGCAGGGTGATTGATGCCTCTTCAATCAGGGCAATAGTTTATGTAAGAAAAATACAGTATGTTGAAGTAGGTCTTTTAGTCATTGTCAAAGGAGCAACTTGGCCACTCTGAAGTTAGGGAAAAGAAAAATAACTTCTAGATAGAAAAAAGAATGACTTAGGAAATCTAGTATAGTGCAATACTATGATATAGTGCCAGTACGCCAAAAAAGAATCTATGCCCCAAGCAATTTTTGGAGACTCCTACTAAGATGATGAGTTTTTGCAATAAAGATAGATGACTGAAAAAGGACATTACCTTCCTCTTTCTAACATAGAACATGTGGGATAAAAGAGAATAATACATACACTCTATCAAAATGTTTGTTCTGACAGTTTTACTATTAAATAATTTTACGTCTCTACTTGTTACAAGAAAGAAAAAATGCTGGCCAGTTTGAGATTAGGAAAAGAATATCTAACCAAAACTAACACAAAAAACTTCTCAATGTTACTTTTTTTTAAATTATATTTTTTCAGAGCACTTTCAGGTTTATAGCACAATTGAAATGAAGGTACAGAGATCTGCCATATACTCCCTTCCTCTCCATGTGTATAGCCTCCTCCATTGTCAACAGCTTGCACCGGAGTGTACATTTGTTATAACTGATGACTGTACATTGACACATCATTCTCACCCAGAGCTCACAGTTTATACTGGGGCTCACTCTTGGTACTGTGTATTCCGTGGGTTTGGACAAATGACATGTATCCAGCATCATAGCGTCATACAGAGTAGTTTCACTGCCCTGAAAAATCCCATGTGCTCTGTCTTTTCATCCCTCCCTTCCCCCAGACTCTGGCATTCACTGATTTTTTCCCCCTGTCACCATAGTTTTGCCTTTTCCAGAAGCCCGTATAGCTGGAATCATATGGTATGTAGCCTTTTCAGATTGGCTTCTTCCACTTAGTAATGCGCATTTAAGTTTTCTCCATGTCTTTTCATGGCCTGATAGCTTGCTTGCTTTCTTTCTTTCTTTCTTTCTTTCTTTCTTTCTTTCTTTCTTTCTTTTCTTTCTTTCTTTTTTTTTTGTAGTAAATCATATTCCATGTACCTGTTTATTCATCTTTCAGTGTTATTTTAATATGAAGTCTCCTAACATTTACAATTTTACTTTTGTTGTCAATTATTGCTCATTGAATAGCTGTCAGGAGTAGCAAGAAAATTTAAGATCGTGAATGAAACCATTTTACAGAGTTAACGGCATTACCATACGTCCAGCTGACTCGTGGCTGAGTTTGCTGTGATGTTTGTTCACCTCCTCTACGTGACGCATTTGCTCACTTGTTGCCCCTCCCCCACCAATGAGAAAAAAGGTTAAAATAATCACTTAAGATCTGAGAGGCTTCTTAAGTGAAAAAAAATTATAATAACTTTAGAAAAGGACGTACCAAGTAAAAATCATCACACATGTTCACAATTTAAATCATTCTTACGAAATTAGTAGACATAATTTATTTGGGGAATGATGTCATGGATCAGTAATACCTACCATATATAAAGTTTTAAAGACAGAGACCCTCCCTAAAAGCAGTTTACCCCACACAATAGCCTATTTTCATTGAGTATTTACTATGTGCCAGTCAACGTGCTAAGCATTTCTTGGCATTATCTCATTTAATTCTCACAGAATATAATACAATGAGATTCACATGATAATTTTCCCAAAATCTATGATTTAATATGATTAAAAGAAAACACAGCCATTAAAACCTTTTGTAGGCAAAGGCACATGCATGGGGTAAAAATCAAACTCACGAGAAGATTAAACAATTGAACGGAGTAAAATTAAAGGATTGCATTAAGCCTGCAAGGTAAGACTTGAACGGTTTGTTACAGATGGAAGAGCACACTATTTCTCAGGGAGTCAGTAATTATAGACTATATTATTACCAGGTATCAGACTTTAAAACACAAGAATTACAATATGTCAGCCTGTTCGGGAAAGACAGAATTTTATTTCTGAGGTGTTTTGACTACTAATCTGGGATACCAAGGCTTCTCAACTCATCAGTTAGTGAATTGTTGGACTACTTTCACTCCACAGTATAAAATTAACTCAGTGAGCAAAAGCTAATTGGCAGTTTTATGATAAGATAAAACTCTCATTTCTGTTGGGGTAAACTGAAGAATTTTCTTTCTTTTAGAAAAAGAAGAGATGGCTAAGGCCATTTTCAATTTAAATAAATTTACTGGAATCAGGGCGATTATCCTGGCCACACGAAGACCAATAAATCCTTTTTTTATTTTCTCTAGTAAAACGTGTCAAGCACTCTATATCCAGTGCTGACACTGCTCCTGGGCAGAATGACCTGAAAATCACAGAGAAACAACTAACTGCAAATCCTCATTCTCCGTGATGGCCATATTGTTTTGGTTATCTTTACTGGAAACTCTACCTTTGGATAAATTATTATGTCTTTTGAAGTATGTGTGTCAGAGTGACTGTTTTTCCCTGAGTAATGCAAAAAGGCAAATGGATATTTTCCACAATCTCTCTAATGATTTTTTATACAACACAATTTTAGATGAAAGATTATATAATTATTTTTATTAAATAGGATCACAAAGTCAATATTTTAAGATACTGGATTCAAACCCATTAGCGAGCTGCATGCAGCCTTAGCCAGGCGAAGCTGGTAGTTTAGGAAGATTACCCCAGGATCTAGCAGGGAAAATTAATTGTTTTTTCTTTCTTACAGTCATTTAAGAGAAGGAAAGAGGAATGGAATGGTACAAAGGCTTCATCTGCATTTTCTTACAGGAAAGATGACAAACTCCATGTACAGAAGCAGAAACGAGGGTCATAAGCTTGCAAGTCTTACGGTTCCTGGACTGCACCAAGGGCACCCGCAAATAGCATGCCAAGGCTCAAAGTACACAGCACACCGAACACACGCACATTCACAGTCCTCCCTGCTTGTTCTCAGGCATTTGTTTCAAAAGAGCTATCAGCTACTGAGCTAAGCCCTTTAAGGATATATTTTGCATATATTATCTCATCTAGTCTTTCTACAACCACAACTTGTAAGGTAGTACCTCCCAGAGCAACAAGATGAATTTCCAGAAATGAGTGTGTGGCATAGCTGAGATTGAACCCCAAAGGGTAACCACTACAATAGTTGTGTCTGGCTATTAATAATAACTAAAATTCTGTGTACATATAATTAATATTAATTGAGGTATAATTTATATACATTTAAAGCACCCATTTAAAGTGTAGAGATCAATGGGTTTTGAGAAATATATATATATCTGTGCAACCAAAACCATTATTTACATACACTAAAACATATGATCTTTTATACATAAAAGCATATACATACACACATACATATACGCCTTTTTTTTCCCTCCAACACCACAGGAAGTTATCTTGTGTCCTTGCTCTTTTGGAGTTGGACTCCTCACCAGCACCTCAAAGGCAACATCTTTTCTACCTATATCATTATAGCTTAGTTTTGCCTGTTTTGGAACTTCATATAAATGGAATCATTTAACATACCTTCTTGTATTCCAAGCTTCTTTCATTCAGGATTATGTTTTCTGAGTTTCACGTAAGTTGTTGCATGTATTTTTATTACTGCTGAATGTATTTGTGTGAATATGCCACAATTTGTTCATTCGCCTATTAATAGAAATTTGGATTGTTTCCAGTTTTGGTCAATCATGAAGAAATCTACAATGGACGTACTTGTGCAATTCTTTTGTGATATGTATCTTTAATTTATCTTAGTAATATATGACACTGCCAAACCGTTTTCCAAAGTGTGTAGTTTTGTATTCCTGTTAACAATGTAAGAGGGTTCCATTTGCTTTTCAACCTTGTCAACACCTGGCACTATCAGACCTTTTAGTTTTAGTCCTGTTTGGTGTAACATGGCATTGCCTGGTGGTTTAATTTTAATTTCCTTGATAATTAATGATGTCGAACTTTTCTTATGTTTATTGTTCCCTACCTCATCTTTTCATTTGAAGATTCTGTTCATAACTTTTGTCTATTTATTACAAACTTGCAGGACATTATATAACATCTTCCCCCAAGTTGTGGCTTAAATTTTTATTTTCTCAATAGTATCTTTTGAAAAATAAAAATTCTAAAATCGATGAAGTCTATTTTATTGAGTGTTTTCTTTTATTATTAATTATTTGTGTCCTGTATAAGAAATCTTTCCTTAAGTCAAGGTCACACAGATATTCTTCTATTTTCTCTAGAAGCTTCGCACTTAGCTTTTATGTCTAGGTTTGTGATCCATGCCAAATTAATTTTTATGAGGTAGAATTGAGATTCATTTTTTTTATGTGATTCTCCAGTTGTTCCAGCACCGTTTAGTGAAAAAATTATTCATTACACATTGAACTACTTCAGTGCTTTTGCTGAAAATCAATTTACTGGATATGTGTGGATGTATTTTCGGATTCCATTGACCTCTTTGCCTATTATTATGCCAAGACCACATTGTCCTGATTGCAATAGCTTTATGATAAGTTATGGAACCAGCTAATGAAAGACTTCCAGTATAGTTGTTTTTTAAAGATTGCTTTGGCTATTACAGATCCTCTGTATTTCCATATAAATATTAGAATTATATTTTAAATTTCTATAAAATATCTGCTTGGAGTTTGACGGCAATTTCATTGAATGTATAAATCAATTTAGAAAGTACTGACATCCTAACAGTATTGAGTCTTCTAATCTGCAAGCATATCTCCCTTTTTCTGTGCATGCATCTTTTAAATTTCTCGTAGTAATAGTTTGTACTTTTAAAATATTTTATACTTTTAAGTGTAGGGGTCTTGCACACACATAATTAAATTTATTTTCAAGATTGTTATGTTTTTGATATTAATACTATTTTAAATGCACTTATTTTAACTTAATTTTCCAATTGCTTGTAGCTAGTATTTAAAAATACAACTGACGGTTAAAATTATGACCTTAAGTCCTATGACTTTGTTAAATTCACTTATATGTTCTTTTATAGTAGATTTTTCTATATGCATTAGAATTTACTTTTTGATAATCATAGTATCTGTGACTACAGACAGGTTCACTTCTTTCCAATGTCTATGCTTGTAGCTACCTATTTGTTTATTTATGTCTTGTCTTTTGGATTTATTAGGACACATAGTACAATGTTTAATAATAGTGGTGAGAGTGGGCATTCTTGAATTTTTCCTGATTTTGGGGAAGTATGAATTCAATACTTAACCATTAAGAAAGGAAGGATAGGAAAAGATTTGTTAAAAGATACAAAATTACAGCTAGCTGGATAGGAGGAATAAGTTCTAGTGTTCTATACCATCACAGGATAACTATAGTTAACTATATGTAACTATATATGTATAAAATGTATAATATATTATGTATTTTCAAATAGCTAGAAGGAGGCTGAATGTTCCCAACAAAAAGAAATGATAAGTGTTTGAGATGATGAATATGTTAACTATCCTGATTCGATCACTATAAATTATATGTATGAAAACATCACTATGTACTCCATAAATATGTACAATTATTATGTGTCAATTTAAAAAAAAGAAAAAAGAATAATACTAAACTTAGTGGTGGTGTTTTGATAGATACTCTCTGTCAGATTGAGGAAGATTCCTTCTAGTTTTTGTTGTTGAGAGTTTAAATGGACATTGAATTTTTCCAAATGTTTTGTCTGCATCTGTTATTATGATTATATACATTTCTGCTGATCTATTTTCAACTTCACTGACTCTTTCTGCTGTCATCTCCATTTTGCTATTGAGAGCATGCAATGACTTTTTAATTTCAGGTATTGTATTTCCAGTTCTAAAATTTCCAATTTTTAAAAATAGTTTCTATTTCTCTACGGAGAACTTTTATCTTTCATTCCCTTGATGCGTACTCAGCTTTACTTCATGAAACAGAGTTATATTAACTGCTTTAAACTCTTTGAAAAATTCCAACATCTGGCTCTTTTCCCAGATTGCTGTTTCCCTTGATAATTGTTGAGATTTCCTGGGTCTTTTTATGTCATATAATTTTGGATTGAATACTGGACATTTTGAATATTATTTTGCATAAACTATGGATCTGTCATGATCTTCTGGAGAATGTTGCTGTTATTGCTGTTAATTTAGCAAGCAGTCAGCCCAGTTAGGTTCAGACCACAAGCTCTGGCTCATCTTCTGTGGGTGGTGGTTCTAATCTCCATTTCGTTTTCAAAGCTTTTGCCATTCTGCTTTGGTCTGCCACACACATGTACCACTCTGGAGTTAGTCTGAGACTTGGGGTTGTGTTTTAAAACTTAGTTCAGTTCTCAACACTTTTGTGATGCTGTTTTGGGTCTGTCCCATTCATGCATAGCTGTGGGGTGAGCCTGAGACTTGTGCAGGTTCATATTCAGAGCTGGGAAATTCCCTTTTTCCACGCTCTTCTCTCTGGAATTCCCACACACACTCTGCTCCGTGTGGCGCTCCTCTTTCCAATGTCTCTGGTCGGATATATAGGATTGTTATACAAGTGTTAGCTTCCCATACCTTTGCTGTACTATGCAACTGTGCAAAAAATAACAGAAAACTTACCACACCACCACTCCCACACATAACATATGGGCTGCTTTTCTAAGTTCTGACTTCTCTCCACAAGCCACTTGCTTGTGTTCACATTTCAGAATCCTCAGGTGGCTGATTTTGTATTTTATCTAGAGTTTCTAATTGTAATCAGTGAGAGAGAGAGGTTGTAGTGGGTGTTTCTTGCATAGTAAGAGCAGAACTTTGTAGCTACACTTAATGACCTGCAATGTCTTTATTTTCCTTTAATTTTGGAAGATATTTTTCTCGGTAGAGACTTGTAGTTAACAGGGTTTTTGTTTGCTTGATTTTTTTTTTTTTGTTTTGTTGTTTAGCATGATGGAGGTGTTCCATTTTCTGAGGATCTACAATTATTACAATGAGATGGCAGCTCTCATTCTTATTGGAGTTCTCCTGTGTGCAATATGTCTCTTCTACTGTTTTACAGATATTTTTCTTTATCATTTGTTTTCTGTAATTGTGATATATCCAGATATGGTTTTCTCTTTGTCTTACTTGGTCTTTACTGAGCTTTCTGGATCTACTAGTTACTGTTTTTAAAGAAATGTGGAATATTATTTTTCTTGGCCAATATTTCTTTATGCATTTTTCTGGGTTATTCTGTCGTCTTTCCTTCTGGCATTTCACTTACAGGGATGTGACTATCCCACAAATTATTAAAACTTTGATTCATCTTTTAAATCCTCTTTATTCTGTCCTTCAATCTGTATGATACTTGCTAACTTGTCTTCTTTAGTAATCTCTTCTATTGTTTTATCTAATCTGCTATTAATCACATCAAGGAATTTTATAATTGAAGTATTGAATTTTCAGTTCTAGAAGTTTCTTTTTCATCTTTTTTATACTTTCTAAATCACCCTACTTTTCTCCAATTATGTCTACCTTTTCCTGAAGACTCTTTAACATATTTATCCCAGTAATTTACAGTCATTATCTGCTAACTTTAATGTTTTACTTATGTGTGGGTCTATTTCTATTGACCATTTTTTTTCTTAATTATAGGATATATTTTTGTGGAGGTTTTTTGCATGTCTATTAAGTTTTGATTGTATACTCTACATTGTGTATGACACATTATAGCAACTCTAGATTAATTTATACTTGCTATAGAGTGTTTTGTTTTATTCTGTAAGGTGATGAAATGATTGGTGAATCATCTTAAATGTGTAGAGACTTTGTTTCAGGTATTAGGGTGAGTCTATTTTGGTTTTGTCCTTACCCTACGTGAATATTTCATTCTTTGGATCTAGTCTGTATTTCTATGGCATATATCTCTAAGAGTTTCAATAGAAAGCCCAATATATTAATATTTATAAACATCCTCTAACTTGGGAGGATTTGAATTCCAAACTCTGGAATTCTGTGGGGACGAGGCAGCAGCTGAAATCTCTGTCAACCTCTTTCAATCCTTCTACAGTTTTTCTCCCCACTGTGCTATTTGGAGTATCTCTCATGTAGGCACAGCTCAGAGATTCACCAAAACTTTGATAAGTATTTAAATGCATATCTAAGGGCTACCCCTTTGTGAGTTTCTTCTCTCTAGGATTTTTCTTCTTAACTTTTAGATGTTCTGGCAATTCCAAATTCCATCATCTCACTGTTGATTTCTGCCTAATTTCTAGCTTCCCATGCATCAGGTTTGGAGAATGCCCTCAGGGGAAAATGTAACTAAAAGAGGTATCACCCATACATGCAGAGATAAATGAGTCAAGGTGTCAGTTCTTCTTTTTGTTTTCTGGTTAATCATTGACAAATTTGATTTGTGTGTATATGTGGGAGTGCATGCTAAATTTGGCAAATACGAAGAATTTGACTTTAACTTTATGCCAAATAAGATAAATGCACTTAAAGTTATATGGTATTTTAGATTATTGATATATAAGTCCACAATTAGAAAAAAATGATAATATCCTTAGGTATTGCAGAAAGAGCATAAAGATTGCAGTAGTAAACTGTGTTCTACTTTTGTATCTTTCAAAAACTAGCATTAGTATTTTTGGGAAATCACTTAATCCATTTTTCAAATAAATCCTCTTGTACTTTAAAAAATTATAACTTCTCTGTCTTAGCATCATTGCTTGCATAGGAAAAATTCAATTATTCATCTAAAAATATTCTCTGAATGCATACTATATGTGCCAAGTACTGTGTAGGCACTAAAGATAAAACAGTGAACAAAATGCTGATAATTTTAGTGAGCATGAAACCAAATTTAACTTTTAACCTTAAGTTCAATATGGTGGGAACATGAATTGATATACATTTTTGGAAAGGAGTCATGCATTATGTATCAAGGACCCTTTTAAAACAATGTATTTTTTGACAGAGCAATGCTATTCTGGGGTCTAAGAAACTAAAATGCATTTAAAAACGTATTAGCAATAGTAAATAACAAGAAAGAACTCACATTTTCATAATAGAGTTATGATTAGTAAATAATGTTATGGCTAAAAGTTCAATGGCTAGTAAACTGCAGCCACTAAAAATATTGTTTATAAGGGAAGTTTAATGATATGAAAAAAATGCTTATGATATAATGGTAATTAGAAGAAAGCAAGATAGTATAATAGTTTGAACTCAGTCAGCAATGCAAAACAATATGTACACAAGACAGAAAATATACCAAAATCTTAACAGTGCTTATTGCTTGGTGGTAGAATTATTGATAATTTTATTCTCTATTTCTTATTTTCCTTGTTTTCTACAATTTTATTCAGTTATTACCATTGTTCATACTTGTAATTATACAGCAATGTGATATTTCTTATAGATTATTTTATTTTCCTTTTAAATCATTTTAATATATTATTCTATAATTTACTCCTTTAAATTAAGTAAAATAAATGTAGCTATGTTAGTTATTACAATAAATGGAAATATGCGAAACTTCCTCAAGAGGCCAATACTGTCAGACTGTGTTTAAAAACCAAATTCAACTTTACATTTCTTATACAATAACTTCATTGAAATAGTAAAAGTTAAACAATAAGATGAAATTTTATAAGTTACAGCAAAGTAGAGTAGATGGAGCATGAATCATATGAAACAAAGCAAAAAAAAAAAAGTCAAGGCAAAAAATAAGTTAGGGCAAAGGGAGCCATTCTCCATTGACAGAATAAATAACACAGCCTGATGGTTAATAACATAGCATCAAAATGCATAAAGAAAAAAACTGTAAGAGTAAACGGAAACTAGCAGATGCAACTACTGTGAAAAACTTTAACACGGCTATTTTAGATCTTGACATAGAAATAAACAACAGGAAAATAAATATAGCAAACAGAATTTAAACAATATACTTCAAAGCCTAATATTTTACCTGTGTATCCTATGGAGAATGAATTTTCTTTTCAAGCTACCTTGGATCATTTTAAAAAGCCATTTCATCAAATTGGTATTGACTGATTAACACTATGGTGCTCAAAGGGTGGGAGTGAACACTGGGGAATTGGGGGGTGGAGGGGTAGACCCAAGGCTGAGCGACGTGGGGGGTCACTGTGGAGGGGTGGGATATGCTTGAAAAGTAGCGGGGGAGCGGAATTAGGGGTCTCAATAGGGGAAAGGAATTCCTCAAAAACTGATTCATGTGATTAACTGTACACCTCGGTAAATTCACTTCGAATCATTTAATTGTACACTTAAAATGGAGTGTTGGTTGTACGTAGATAC
>CAUYRT010061118.1:0-27154 GCA_963574885.1 Lepilemur ruficaudatus
CATTGGTGATGATGATGATGATGATGATGATGATGATGATTGTGATGTTGATAATGATGAAGAAATCCAATCAGTTTCCAAAGTTGACCAGGACTAGGCAGCTTACTTGTTATTCTTGACCAGTGTGCCTCCTCCTCATGAAAATCTTAGGGTCTAAGGGAAGAATGGGGGCACTTCCCTCCTTCTCCCATTCCATGCCCATGGCAGGTGTCACTAACCAACCCACCCTAGCATTCCTCGATTAGCTTCCGCTGGGCTGTGACTCCCTCTCCAGGCAGCCACAATTGATCCATTTAAAGATGTTGCTGGAGATAAAATGTATTTGTCATTCTTGATGTAATAATTCAGCAAAATTCCCCTCCAGACCAGGAAGAGTGATTGTAAGTTTATTTTTCCTACAAGGTTAGAGGCCCAAGTCTAGCCTAAAGAAGGATGAGCAGGGGTTTTAGAAGGAGGCTTAGCCACACTATAGTACAAGTTTATTTCTTAAATAATCAGTCACTAGTTGATTTGTTTTTTATTTAGTTTGACTCTATTCTTCTATTTGTTCTACATTTGGAAGTACACTAACCTTTACTCATAGGATTTCTTGAACATAGGTTTTTGACTTCTCACACTCCCTGCCCTACCTTATAAGTAGAGTTGTTGTTCCTTAGGTTAAGAGGGACCTGACCTGGACTCCATCTGAACAGAAAATAGTTTCATGAAGCAGAAAAAAAGCAAGCCCACACCAGGCTGTATTAGTCTGTTTTGCACTGCTGTAAAGGAAATACCTGAGGCTGGGTAATTTATAAAGAAAAGAGGTCTGACTCATGGTTCTGCAGTTGGTACAAGAAGTGTGGCACCAGCATCTGCTTCTGGTGAGGGCTTCAGGGAACTTCCAATCAAGGCACAGGGCCAAACATCCAAATCACATCACAGGCCAATGGACTAGTGACCTGATTCAGCCAGGGACAGTTGTGCTCAAAAAGGCATGGTTCTCAACCTGGGCTACTAAATAGACTCAACTGAGCAGCTTTTAAAACCCTGTTGATGAGGCCGTGGCCCTGACCAATTACATCAGAGTCTCTACAGTTGGTACCTGCATTTGAAATAAAGTTTCTTAGGTTATTTTAACCTGCAGACAAGGCTGGCTGAGAACATCAGTCTTAAGGTGTTTTGGAAATTTGCAAAGTATCCTGGTATCCCAATCATTGAGGCCGGGGTGTTACTGGCATTTTCTTGGCAGGGATACAGGTTAGATGGTGTTTATGATGGCTTACATGCCTGGGACAGTTCCCTTGCAATGAAAAATTGTCCCACCTTTGGAATGTCCTACTGGGCATTGATATACTTGAAAAACTTAAGTGATCTGGAACTTAACTCCACTTTCCATATAGACCAAATTATTTTTGGCATGGTTTTAATTAATGTTGCATTGAATTTTCCCAAAATGTAATTAATGTATAATTCAAGGTAAAATTGTACTTCGTTCTGTTTAAAACCTTACTAAGAGTTATGTACCTTTTGACATATTCACATCACTGATATTAGTACCACTTACGGTATTTGAGTAGTCAGCATTTGTAGATTCAGTTGTCATGGGGATTCTGTGTACAGGTGCAACCGTCTGATGATCTAATTCTGCTTGAGTGTGTATTTATTTATTTATTTAGAGATAGGATCTTGCTCTGTTGCCTGGGCTAGTGGGCAGTGGCATCACCATAGCTCACTGCAACCTCAAACTCCTAAGCCCAAGTGATCATTTTGCCTGAGTAGCTGGGGTTACCAGCATGTGCCACTACACCTGGTTAATTTTTTATATTCTGTAAAGACGAGGTCTTGCTATGTTGCCCAGGCTAGTCTCAAAGAACTCCTGGCCTAAAGCGATCCTCTCACCTCAGCATCTGAAAGTGCTAAGATCACAGGTGAGAGGTACTGCACCAGGCCCTTGAGTGTTTACTTATTGAAATATATATTACTTCATTACAAACTATATCCATTTCATGTCTCTTTATAACAAAATATTGTGTGTTTAGGTAGATTATATAATCTGAATTTCATTTAGGATAATAAATGTCACATTATGAAATATTTCTTATAAAAAAGGACCTTAAACTTTATAGAAGGCTAAGAACTTCTAATCTAGGGATTCCCTTTGTGATCTGTAATATGGCCTCTCATCTTGTGTCTCTGTTTAGGGAGCATGAAAATTCCAGCAAGTGCAACGACAAGGGTGTTAACTTTGAGAAAATTACTTAATGTCTCCGTGCTTCAATTTCCTCATCTGCAAAAATGGCCTCCTCATAGTAGTTACGTCACAGACCTGTCAAGAGAATTGACTGAGATCAACTATGAAAAGCACTTAGCAAAGTTTCTGGCATGTAGGAAGCACTGAATCAAAAGTACCTGTTTTGATAATGATGATGACAACGACAACAAAGACGATGGTGATGATGATAAATTAAGTATACCATTCAGAGAGAGACCAAAGACTCTTTACTCCATTCCCCAGGCAAGTACTCATCTCTACACTTGACTTCTTTTCTAAGGGTGAATACTGCTCAGAGCAGGTGACGTGAGACACCTAATCTTGGGTGCAAACACCTTGCATGATCTCTGTTTAATTCCTGCTATTGTTTTGAACAGTATTCATGGAAGAAAACTCAGGATCTTTTTTGTTAGTGGCTAATAAACTGTTACAAGTTTTATCAGGGCGTCAGTATTCTGGGAACTCAGAGACTTTGCAGCTAGAGATGTGCTACTATGATGTGACATTCAGAGTCTTTCAAAATGGAGCCAGGTACCACCTTTTTCTGTTTGTTTGATTTTTCCCAGACTCTCCACTTCACTTACAATCCTTTTCTCTCATTCCTGTCTCCATGGAAACTTAGGGAGAGAACTGCCTTCTCTTTGGAAGAATCTAATCTAGCTATTTTGTACTATCAGATGGACAGATGGGCTAAAACTCTCCTTTAGTGGCTAGTCAGTAATCTGAAACCCTGGATCCTAGTTTCCTCCCAGTTTTCCACCCAACCCTGACTGTGCTCACTTGGAGTATTTGCAAACGAAGAGACTCTGTTTTCCTCGTTTAGAGAGCACACTATTTCTGTCTTTGTCAGAGTCCGCCCACTGTTGATGCCATATAAACCGTCAAGTTTTAAACGCAGGCAGGACCCTGCCTAGGAACAATCTACCATGTAATCCAGTTCTTCACCTCAAAGACCTTCGGTACCGTGGTAGGAGGTGCTGGGGGGTGGGGGCGGTGGTGGGCATAGCCACCTGTGGCTTTGCAGATGCATTGAAAAGGTATGGTAAGCACCAGTACTTTGGGGCAGGGTGACACACAAACCATTCCAGATAGAGGAGAATCCCTCTTCATGTTAAAGACCTTCAGAAATGAGGATGCCACAATCAGTGCCTAATACCATCTAGTAATAAATTTCTTCTACTTAAGAACAGTTAGCATTTACTAAGTACTTATTAACAGCCAGGAATAATATTGAGCTTTTTACATTCATTGTCTTAACTAATGCTTACAAAAGTCCTCTGGGTTAGGAACCAAGACAACCCCATTTTACAGATGAGAAAACTGAAATTCAGAGATGCTAAATTACTTACCCAAGTAAGTCGCAGAGTCTAGATTTAACCCTAGTGTGTTTATCTCCAAAGGCCAGGAGATTAGCTACCATGCTTTGTGCTACATTGCCTCACCTGAACACTCCTGATGTAATTTACACCCTTGTATTTGTTCCCTTGTGTGTGCTTCCGGCATAGCCACCGTTCTCCTACAAGACCGTATGTTTGACCTCAGCCCCAGACTAACCAGACCAGCACCATCTAATGGAAATACAATGTGAGCCACAAGTGTGAGCCATGTGTATAATTTTAAATTTTCCAGTAACCACATTTTAAAAAGTAAAAACAAATGGGTGAAATTAATTTTAATGATATATTTTATTTAACCCAATATATCCAAAGTATTACCATTTTAACATGAAAGCTATAAAAAATTATTAATGATTTTATGCCTTAAATTTGTCTTTTATCCACCTTGAATTAATTTTTGGGCCAGGCTCAGTGGCTCACACCTGTAATCCTAGCACTCTGGGAGGCCGAGGCGGGAGGATCACTCAAGGTCAGGAGTTCAAAACCAGCTTGAGCAAGAGCGAGACCCCGTCTCTACTAAAAATAGAAAGGAATTAATTGGCCAACTACAAATATATAGAAAAAATTAGCCGGGCATGGTGGCACATGCCTGTAGTCCCAGCTACTCAGAGGGCTGAGGCAGTAGGATCGCTTGAGCCCAGGAATTTGAGGTTGCTGTGAGCTAGGCTGACACCATGGCACTCTAACCTGGGCAACAGAGGGAGACTGTCTCAAAAAAAAAAAAAAATTGTATATGGCAAGTGATAGGGGTCCTGTTTCATTCTGCTCGCGACTATCTAGTTTTCCCAGCACCATTTACTGAATAGGGCTTCCTTTCCCCAGTGTATGTTGTTGCCTGCTTTGTCAAAGATCAATTGGTTGTAGGCAGATGGTGTTATGAGTTCTCTATTCTGCTCCATTGGTTTACAACTCTACTTTTATAACAGTACCATGGTGTTTTGGTTACTATAGCCTTGTAGTATAATTTGAAGTCGGGTAATATGATTCCTCCAGATTTGTTCTTTTTGCTTAAGATTGCTTTGGCTATTTGGGCTCTTTGTTGGTTCCAAATGAAGCATATAATTATTTTTTCTAGCTCTATGAAATACGACATCGGTATTTTGGTAGAGATTGTGATGAATCTGTAAATCACTTTGGGCAGTGTGGACATTTTAACAATGTTGATTTAATGTAAGGCATGGAACCATAAAAATTCTAAAAGAAAACTTAGGAAAAACTTCTAGACCTAGGCCTAGGCAAAGAATTTATGACTAAAACCCAAAAGGTAAATATGGCAACAGTAAACATAAATAAATAGGACTTAATTAAATTATTAATCTTCTGCACAACAAAAGAAATAGTCAACAGAGTAAATAGACAATCTACAGAATATGAGAAAATATTCACAAACTTTATATCTGATAAAGAGCTAGTATCCAGAATCTACAAGGAACTCAAACAAATCAGCAAGAAAAGAAAAACAACCCCATTAAAAAATGGGCAAAAGACAAGAACAGAAACTTTTCAAAAGAAGATAGACAAATGTCCAGGAAGCATATGAAAAAATGCTAAACATCACTAATCATCAGTGAAATGCAAATTAAACATCACTAATCATCAGTGAAATGCAGTTAAACATCACTAATCATCAGTGAAATGCAAATTAAAACCACCTTACCCTTGTCAGAATGGCCATTATTAAAAAGTCAAAGAACAATGGATGCTGGTGTGGATGCAGCAAGAAAGGAACGTTTATAAACTGTTGGAGAGACTGCAAATTAATACAACTTTTATGGAAAACAGTCTGGAGATTCCTCGATAAATAAATGCAGACTTACCATTCAATCCAGCAATCCCACTATGGGTAGACACTTTGGGTATCTACCCAAAGGAAAAGAAATCATTCTATCAGAAAGATACCTGCACTCAAATGTTTATCACAACACAATTCATAATTGCAAATATGTGGAAACAACCTAAGTGCCCATCAAGTCATGAGCGGATAAAGAAAATGTGATACACATGCACACACACACACACACACTGTGGAGTATTACTCAGCCATAAAAAGGAATAAAATAATGTCTTTTGTAGCAATTTGGGTGGAACTGGAGACAATTATCCTAAGTGAAATATGTCACGAATGGAAAAACAAACACCACATGTACTCTCTAATAATTGGGAGCTAAACGCTGGACACACATGGGCACAAAGAGATGTAAAGGACATTGGAAACCAAGAAGGGGGAGGATGGTGAGGGGCAAAAACTTACCTATAGGGTACAATGAACACTACTCTTGTGATGGGCACACTAAAGGCCCCTACTTAAACATTATACAAGGTATCCATGTAACAAAAACATTTGTACCCCTTTAATATTTTGAAATAAAAATAAAATTTAAAAAAATTAATGAAGGCCGGGTGCGGTGGCTCACGCCTGTAATCCTAGCACTCTGGGAGGCCGAGGCGGGCAGATCCCTCGAGGTCAGGAGTTCAAAACCAGACTGAGGAAGAGTGAGACGCTGTCTCTACTATAAATAGAAAGAAATTAATTGGCCAATTTAAGATATATATAGAAAAAATTAGCCAGGCATGGTGGCGCATGCCTGTAGTCCCAGCTACTCGGGAGGCTGAGGCAGAAGGATCCCTTGAGCCCAGGAGTCTGAGGTTGCTGCGAGCTAGGCTGATGCCACGGCACTCACTCTAGCCCAGGCAACAAAGTGAGACTCTGTCTCAAAAAAGAAAAAAAAAAAAATTAATGAAATAATTTATACTTTTTTGGACTAAGGTTTTGTGATCTGGTGTGTATTTCATACTTACAGCACATGACTGCCTGCATTTCAATCGCTCAACAGACACATGTGGCTAGTAGCTGCCGAATTCGGTATCACAGGTCTAGGTTCACAGATCCCAACCCTCTTAATAATCTTTGGCTCTTCTTGAAATCTTTCAGAAGATAAAAGGAACAGATTTGCCAAGATGAAGAGCATTGATATGGTGTGGGTGTTTGGCCCCTACAGATACCATGTTGGTATTTGATCCCCAGCATTAAATGAAGTCCTGGTGGGAGGTGTTTATGTCATGGAAGTGGATCCCTCATAACAGCTTGGTGCCCTCCCTGCTGTAATGAGTGGGTTCTCTGTGAGTTCCGCAGCAAAGCTGGTTGTTCAGAGAAGCCTGGCACCACATCCTCCCTCTCTTGTTCCTCTCTCACCATGTGATATGCCTTCCCCGCTTCTATATTGACTGGAAGTTCCCTGAAGCCCTTCTTGTACAGTGTGCAGAACTGTGAGTCAGTTAATCCTCTTTTTCTTTGTAAATTACCCAGCCTCAGGTATTCCTTTATAGCCATACAAAATGGACTAACACAAGCATGATTTTAGTTATCTGCCCAATTTAATCCAAGAAAAAAAACAAAAAAATAAACAGAATAAACTCCACAATTTCCATCTATAATCAGTAGTCAGCTTAGTTGCCAAAGAGCAGGTGAGAAGTGGAATGATGGAATCCGTGTTGTTCCATAACGTCTGTCGGGTGTCCTCGTGTTCTTATGAGGCTGGGCACACAGTGAAGATTGGGAACTCCAGATCCTTGACCAGAGAGTGGTCCATGAAGCCAGCTCACAGGGTACCCCAGATAGGACCACCAGCACCTCCAGTCCTTCTTCTCCCATTCACTCTCACCCCTGCCCCAGTTTGCAGGCAAGGTGCATGAGCCAGACCTAAGCAGTGAGGGACAGACTCCACCCTCCTCACATCTGCAGGGCGGAGAGGAGCCCCAACACCTCCCTCAGCCGCAGCCCCAAGGAGAACTCCAGGGCTTCTCCAGCTTTTGTGCACATCAGAATCATCTGGAGAACTCATTAAAACTCAGATTGCTGTGCTTTACCCCAAGAATTTCTAACTAATCAGGTCTAGTAAGGCCAGAGAATGTGCTTTTCTAGAAATTTCCAAGAATACTGATGCTGGTCAGAGGACCACACTTTCAGAACCAGGGCTCACTCCTAAGTTATCAATGTATTCCATAGCAAGAACAAATTTAAGAACAGGCACAAGCACCTTGTGTACTCTAGATGAGACCAATGTGATTTTCAAATATTTGATGTGCTTAGCTATTTCTCCCTTGCCTCCTCCCCATCATTTCCTCTAGTCCAGGAAAGAATGAAATTCATGATGAAGAAAAAAAGACTGAAGGGAGAAAATAGGTGGGCAGGAAGGCTGGAGGGGAAAAGGGTGGGAGGCTGAGGCAGGTCCCAAGAGTTCAGGATGGTGCAGAATCACACACGGTGTGTGCCCAGTGAGGAGAAGGGCAGCACAGCCACCTCGAGCCCCCTTGGCGGGGCCTCACACACAGACCAGAGACAAGTTTGCTCATTCTTTTCAACAAAGCCACAAAGGCATCTTACACAGAGATTGTTTTCCTCTTTGCTTTCTAAGAGAGAAAACTGTGATTGAACTCTATGTGACAGTGGGCAGTTGTAAACCACAAGAGTCTTGGACACCCTCGTTTATGCTTCACTCCCTCTCTGCCCCTGTGAGAGCTTTTTCACCTCTAACCTTTCAGGGTGCCTGGGTTTCAGGAAGAGAGGCAGTGAGACTTGCTGAGTTGCAAGCAGCTGGGAATTTGGAATGCGTATCTGGAGATACACACTGAGCCTGGCTCAGAACTTCCAAGAAAGCTCAGTGGGAGGGGAGGAAAAACAGCACAATGACACGAGGCCCGCCTTGGCCTTACTGAATCACCCAGAGATTGCATTCCAGCTGCACTCAGTGACCCAATGTTCCAGTAAACAAGGAGGGGACCGGGTGGACAGACCTCAGATCAGGCTACCCTGGAGCTTTTAAAATAGAACACACGGGGCTGGCTGGGTGGGGCTGAAGGAGGGGCATCGCCTTTGTGTACATCCTGGACCAGCAAAGGACACCCACACTGCCCACCTGACGCACGGGCACTCACACTCACTTCCAGCAGGGCTCGGGCAAATACCAAAAACTCGGATGTTCTAGCCTCGTCATGGTCAGAAATGGGTGACCTCCCTGACCCCCTCCCTCCCAGGAACCTCAGGACACGAGGGTGCACAAAGGGTAAAGTAAGGAGGTGCTGACGCCGGCCACGCCAGACCACTGACTAACGGTGTCCACTCTCCAAGCACCACCTCTGCCTTCCAGAAAGACAAGCAGAGCCGCGGCAGACGAGCACAGTCATTTGGTCCACTTCCCCGTTCGACACTGGGGCATGAATAACTGACTGATGACCTTGTGATTCCTCGGGCTTGTGCCACCCTTCGTGCCTCACCCCGGCACCCTCCTATTTTCTCTTCTGTCTCCACTTCCATTTCTCCAGCCTGCACAGGAGCTGAAATAATAATCAGAGGGGTTAGGTAAAAATAGGAGGAAGAGTGCCGTGGTTCAGAGAGCAAAGTTCTAGAAGTTTCTTTCCTGAGTGTCCATCTGCCTGGAGCAACATGGGGCTTTGTAGCTCAAAGAGCATATGTGGTGGATGCCCCCACACATGAACACGAGAGTGATCCTATGTTCCCCTATATTCTAATGTCTAGGTGCCCCAAGACTTTATCATCCACACTGGGACATTTCTGAGAATTAAAAGGTACGCTATTGATTCTGGAACAAAGCTGTTGACCAGGACATAGGGCCGCCTGCAAGAAGGTGGGCAATTTGCCATCCTGCATACGCTCCCACCTTTTGCAGCCCACCTTGCTTCACAGATGAGTTATTTGTGCTATCTCCGATTTGTCCTCTCCGTTTACTGGCTTTGGCCTATTATTCCTTCATTTTCTTGTGTAACAGTCACATTCAGGCAATTCTTGCAACTCTACTTTGAAGTGGGGAAAAGGTGTGTTTTGAAAATTCCCCATGTAACGAGCTGTGAGACGCCTTCATCAAGGCCCCGAGTGACGCATCCTGGCAGCTTCCAGAAGCCGGCTCTCAATTCCAGAGACTTGCTTCATTTGGGACATTAGTGTCCAGTGGATATTGACAGCTTTTACTCACCAAATGGTCACACCCCAGTTTTTGGACAAGCAAACAGCATGAAAAAGGATAATGCTTACTTGAGAACTCACAGCAGAAAAAAGGACTTTCTCATGCTACTTCCGTACTGGTCATGATAGCAGGGCCTGCCTCTTTTCTGTCTCTCCAGTGTACTTAAAGCACCATGCACATTTTTTCAACGTTTACAGTCAACCTATGAGGTTCCAGTCATCCTCATTTGACAGACTGAGGCTCTCAGTAGAGGCCAGAAAAGGGACACAGCCAAGTATCATCCAAACCCAGACCAACCTGGTCCCAAAGCCCACATCTGTGTTCCACCAGGCTGTGCACCTGCTGTGTAATCCCAGCTTGTCCTCTGAATAACCCCCATAATGGACCCCTGCTTATTCTTCAGGGTGCCATTTTTCTTTCCCACTGGATTGTCCTTTTCCCTTACAACTGGTGATTTCATACTCTAGCAAGCCTTATCTAGCACACACCAAGACTGGGGCAGCCCCACAAAAGTACTGGGCATGGCAGGACTTGGGCTGGGAGCTGGGCAGCTTCTGCAAGTCATCTGGGCTAAAGTTCAGAGAGACAACGGAAGTGTGGATCCAGCGATGGGATAGGGTAGAGGGGTGCAAAAGGTTTAGTGACTTAGGGGCTAAGCAACCTCCACGAGCAAGACTGGTGCCAAGCCAAGCTCTCCCCGGCAAAGCTCCCAGGGCAGGACTCTGTGTGTGAAATTAAATAGCACATCTGCCTGGAGTTGGGAGTAAAGTAGGAGAGACTAGGACAGGGATTTAATTACCTGTTCCTTCTACACACCCCTTCGTATCCCAACTGGCTTACCTCTGACCATTCTGCCAGATGGACATATTTCTCTAACCCTAAATGACCATTTCTTACAATACTTGCTCTCTATCCTCTCCCCAGAGATAAAATACTGGGCACATGAGCATGGACTTGGAGGTCAGATACTCCTAGGTTTTCTTCTTATTAACTATGTGGCTTTGGGTATGTGTCTGAACTTCTCTGAGCCTCAGTCTTCTCATTTATAAAAAAGGAATAATGATCAGACCTTCACAGACTTGTTAGAAGAATTACAATAAAGTTATAATTCACCTCATATGGCATAGGCACCCAATAAATAGTTATTAGCCATTTATTTGTGGTTATAAACAGCCTGTTGCTGTTGCTTAAGATTGGAGTATGTTCTTCCTCCAGAGTCACCTAGCCCTAGATCAACAGAAACAGAGAAAATGTCAGAGAGAGAGACCTTAGCATTCATCTGGTCCAACTTCTTCATTTGTAAAGAAACCCAAGGTTCAGAGGAGGTTAATTGGCTTGTCCAAAGTTATATTCCTTAGTAGTTCCAACCAAGGAAGTTAATTTGTTAGAGTGGTAGAAAGAGCTCTCTGGCTTTGCAGTTAGACTGATGTGAATTTGAATTCCATTCCCCAGCTTGGGGCTTTGGACAAGTTACTTGACCTGATTCTGCTTCATTTCCTCGAGTGCAGCATTGGGATCAGAGGGCCGGTCCCCCAGGATGGTGGGGCACACTGAGTGCGATAATGTACCCCAGCACCCAGGAGGCACCAGTCGCATGTTGACACTCCTGCTGGTTTCCTCAGATCATTAAAACCTTCCAGAACCAGTAAGAGCAGAAAAAGCCCAGTGGAAGGAAATGTGTAGAGCTTAAAAACATAATGGGCTTTGCCTAAGAGTTGAAACAGGTGGGTGAAGGGCACACTTATAACTTTCACTCAGACTGTACAAATGCAAAATATGTAACCAAAACGTGTACACCCTGTAATAGTCTGAAATTTTAAAGAATTAAAAATTTTAAAAAGGTAAAAAAAAAAGTTGAAAGAGGGACATTTAGGAATAACTTTTGCTTACCGCTCCCCAAATGTCAACTTTATGGCAGGGTTTGGTACACTGGTCAGGGAAGGATTCCTAGTGTTGAGACCAGAGCAAAGATTGGGAGGATTAGCTGCAGGCTGATCTAAAGCAGGGGGGAGGGGACGAGGTCAGGGAAGATGATCCTGAAGGTTTTAAACTGACCTTCTAAATCTCAAGTATCTTTCAAAACAACGTTGACAGCACTCTGGTTTCTAGGCATACATTATATTTTGAATTGGCGACACAAAGCGGGAGGTGGCTTTAAGATGAGTGGCCATTTTTCAGATGCAGCCCCTGCAGTGGTTTTGAAATGAGAAGTATGGGCACGTTTTGCAATCAAAAGTGAGCTCTGACGTGGGTTGGTTCCAAGATGAATATGGACAAGGGCACTGAAACACAGCAGGCTCCGCCCCTGAATGATCCAATTACAGGTTTTGAAAGGCACCCAGGGGCAGAATTTAGAAATCTAAAATGGAAAGGGACAGAAGAAGCAATTTTGCAACCAAATGACTGACTCCAGAAAGTCCTCTGAGGAGAAGAGGGTTTGGAAAATGCTGTGTTTCCAAATGCCCCATGGGAGTTAGGATTGACTTTTCTAGTGATAATTAGGGTGATTCTAGGGATCATTTGGGTGAGGTTGAGTGGGTTCTGAGATGCCTGGGCAACCTCTGGAATGAGAGTAACAGCAAGCAACATCAGCAGAAGCAGAACTGTGGCCCGATTTAACAAATAAAACAGCAGGGAAATTGTTCCAAACTGTGAAATTCTTAGGGACTGGGTCTAGGTTTTTGTCATCTTGTATTGTCAGTGCCTAGCAGAGGGAATGAATTAAAAAAATATTCAGTTAATAAATTAATGGCTTGGGCTACCTTTTAAGATAAAAATTTCTCCAGCATAAAAGGAAAACAAATTTTTTAAATTTTAAAATAAAGGTGCGCTGGCCCACGCCGCCTGTACTCGTAACACTTAGGGAGGTCAAGGTGGGAGGATCACTTGAGGTCAGGAGTTTGAGACCAGCCTAAGCAACATGGTGAGACCCTGTCTCTACAAAAAGATAAAAAATTTTAAAAAGTTTCCAGCATAGAAGGTATTCAAGCAATAGGCCTTTAGCAGGAACTGTAAAAAGGTTTTCAAGATCCTTTCGGAAGTGACTGATAATTATTAGGGCTCTTAGCACCTCCAAGAGTCTGGGTGTCTAGCATAGCGCAGTCACACTCTGAGATAACTGGATCTGATTTGAACATTGGGAAGACTAATTGGTCTAACCTTCTAGTTTCTCATCTAGTCTGAGGTCTAAAATACTTCTTTAGGCAAAATTAACTTTTTACCCTCACTACCACATAGGTACAGATCCCTCCAGAGTGTTCTACCTAACCTGTCATGTCTGCTGTGGCTGAGGCCACTGGCTGATCACAAACTCATTCCATTTTCTCCCTGAGCAAACAGTCCACATCTTCCAGTCTCCCTTGAGTTAAATGGGGCTACACGCCTGAGTTCTGACCGACGGAATATAAGCAGACGTGACGTGTGCCACTTCCAGGCTTGTGAGCAAAGCCTCCCGCTTGCAATCTCCCATGTTCGGGATGCCAATACACAGAGCAATGTGGAAGATGGTAGAGCCTTTGGCTCCCGGTCTTTCCCTCCCACTCATTAGCCGTGTGGTGAGACAAAATCAAGCTTTCATTTTGTTAAGCTGTTACAGCAACTCACATACCTTAACTCATATATTTACCTTTCTTTGTCTTCCTCTCCTTTTTTTCTTTCTCTGCTCTTTGCTTTCTGAAGTAATAATGGACTCAGAAGGAGGATGAGGATATGACCACGATCAGAAGAGATTGTTGGGTGGGTGAAGACAAACCTCTCAAGTGGCTTTAGTCTCTTTCTTGTGCCTGAGATGTTGATCTGGGAGTGTCCTTACTCCTGCTGCAGAAGTGTGAGTAGGGTGACCAGGTTCAAAGCTTTATAGCAGGTGAGCAACCGTATATGTATCATACCCTCTTTTCCCTGATGCAAGCACACTTGTCATCTCCTAGCTCTCCCTCGGATCCAGCTCCTCTGCCCTCTTTCACAGCTTGTGGAAGACAGAGAAGAAAGGCAGAATGCCCTCTTTGGACTCCAACCATGAGACTAAAGGCCTTGGTCTACTAACCTCCTTCATCTCTCTCCTCTTTTGTGAGTCACCAACAATCTCACACACAGAAATGATAGCATGAGGAATCTCAGAGTGTAAGCTAAAAACAAGAAAGCAAATTTTAGGCATATGGCTCAGTTGGAATGTTGCTTTGGCCACTATAATTTTCCCTCAGTCTTATTTAAATGTTCTTGATTCTAGATCCTCTCTGCTAAGCTGTTTCCTAGCATAGTCTTCTACTTTGTCCTGCCTCCTAAATCTACAGAAGGTCCTAAGAGTCTGTTTTCTCTTCCTTTGTTGACCATGCCTTCCTTTCCATACCAAACCTTCCAAACCAAAGCCTCTGCCTTTCCCTGAGATGCTAAGCAAACTGATTGCTCCATTTGCCTTGTATTTTGGCCAAACTATAAAATAGGCATATTGTTAATGATCTTGATTCCATTTTCAGTACTGATATTCTGCTCTACAATTTTTGGACTCCTCCATAATAACCAGAAAACCCACTCCAGCAAAGCCTGTTATATATCCCCTAACATCTGTCTTCTTCCTATTCTTCAGCAGTAGGATCCTCACAGCTAACTAGAATAAAAACTATACATGATAGATCCCCTTGCAGGTAGGTATGGCCATAATACTAAGTTCTCACCAATGGAGTGTAAGCAGATGGCCAACTGCCTTCTTGGATCATGATACAAACTTGGCAATGGAAACCATGCTGGGCAGAGCAACAAGATGGAAGGAACCTGGGTCCCTGACACTCCATTCTAGCCATAGATGACCAATCTCTACAGTTTCATGTGGGAAAAAATAAGCCTCAAACGTGCTAAGTCACAGTTACTTAGGGTTTTCTGTCACTTACAGTTAAATTAATTCTATTCAATTACTCTAGTCTCTGATATTAAAAGTTAATCAACCTTTTTTCCTTACTTTCTTCTGTTCTTCTTTCCTAACTTATTTCCTCCCATTTCATCTCCCTCCATCCCTTCCTTCTCTTTTCTCTTTTAAAATAATATTGCATTAAATCAGCAGGGATCTTAGTTATTATTTCACCCAAGCCCTTCATTTCACAATGAGGACATGGAGGGCTCCAGAGAGGGGAAGTAACTGAGCTCAGCAGGACTGAACCAAGAACTCAAACCCAGGTCTCCTGACTCTCTGGCCCTATTCTTTTACTATATAACCTACCCTGGCTCTTAAGCAAGTTCCTTCTTGGTACACAACATCTCCCTAGAAGAATACAATATTTTTGGTTCTCTTTCCTGCTAAATCAACTTATACCCACAATGAAATAACACTTACTTTTTAAAAACACAGTCTTGGTAGACAAAGAAACAGGAAGACATTAGCTTAAAATAAAGTTAATTTTTTCCTTTAGTGTAGGAATTTATCGTATTCCATATTACCAGCCTTCTGTGCCATTCGTTCGGTTGCTACTTTCCCTCAGAGGACACTGTTCCTGAGGGTGGCCGTCAGGCCTAGAGGGTATAGGCAGGATTCAGGTGTCATCCTACAGCTGCCCTAAAGGAGAAAGGTCAGTTGGGCTGTTTCTAATGGCTCCAGGTGTGGGTGGCAGCTGGATGATGAAGGTCCCTGCTGCTTGGGCCCTGACTCCCTCCCTCACCTTCGGAGATAGCCCAGCCCTTCTGCTGAGCTAAGGTGACGCTACTCTGGACCTCATGCCTGGGCTTCCATCTGCCTTCTCCTCAGGGAATAAACACCTCTTCCTCCCACTGTCTGTGGAAGAAGAAGATATTTCCCTACAACCAGTCTTCACAGGAAGGAAAGTGCTAGAAAGGAAAGAATTTTTGCCAAAGCTTTATCAAGTGATGAAGAACCTATTCCATAAAACAACACAAAACATACATTTAAGCACAATGCCTAATGGAGCAACAACCCTGACACGATAAAACTCTATCCATTCACTAAATATTTACCAAACTCATGTCACCTGGGCATTCAACATGGAGCAGAACAAACAGGCCTCTGACCTCCTGGAACTTGTCATCCACTGGTAACCTAAAATTACTCAAATAAATGCCATAACTGAAAACTGTGGTAAATGCTACAAAGAAAAAGCGCTGGATGCTCCCAGAGAGTAGAACTAGAGAAACTTATTTGGGATGGGAGGGGGTTAGGAAAGAGCATTTAACTTGAGACCTAGAAGACAAGAAAGAACTAACCAGATGTTGAGCAGTCCAGGGAGCAGAAACAGCTGGGGTAGAAGCCCCTTGGTGGGAAAGGTTATAAAAATTGAGTATCCCTTATCCGAAATGCTTAGGACTAGAAGTGTTTCTGATGATGGATTTTTTTGCATATACATAATAAGTTATGTTGGGGATGAGACCCAAGTCTAAACACAAAATTCATTTATGTTTCATGTACTCCTTATACACACAGACTGACAATAATCTTGCACAATATTACTATATAATATAATTTTGTGCATGAAATAAAGTTCTGACTGTATTTTGACTGCCACTCATCACATGAGGTCAGGTGTGGAGTTTTCCATTTGTGGCATCATGTCAGCACTCAAAAAGTTTTGAATTTCAGAGCATTTTGGATTTCAGATTTTCATATTAGGGATCCTCAACTGTATAGCAAAGGAGTAGGTGAAGATGGAGGCAGAGGCAGGTCACACAGGCCTAAGGAGCCATGTGGCAGACTATTGAGCTCACCTAAAAGCCATGAGAGCACATGAAAGATTTTTGACTGCAGTGACCTGATGTGATTTATATTGTGAAAGATACCCCAGGACCAGGTGTTTCTGAAGAGGAGCTCCCCCTGCTCCAATTGACACAATCAGGCCATCAACCAACTAAAACATCCTTTAAAAGTATTTTATGAATCTAGCTAATAGGAAGAGTGAATCCCTCTCATTCACCAGTCATGAACTCAGCTGTAGAAGAATTCAATGTAGGTCCCCCGACAGAGCTACAAAATCTGCATTCTAACTCCACTGCCAAAATCAGCAAGGCAGGAGCCGTTTTTTAGAAATATAAGGTCACAACTTTAAATGGACAGCCCAAGTGCATATGCAGACAGCATGGTTTATTACACTAACCAGAAACAAGAGCTAAACGCTAACTACAACAAAACAAAAATAATTGTCCTTGGATGGGATAGACTCCACGATTTAATTAGTTGATATCCAATCACTCTTTATGGTGGTGAATCATACAGTTTCCTGACAGTTTATTTGTGGTTAATTCATTCCAGTGGCCCAGGGGGAAGCCATGCTATTTGGAACTAGACATTCCACTCAAGTCTTGTAGAGGTTTTGTTCTGGCTGTGATGGACCAACTTGAAATATTCATACCATTCTAGCCCAGGGAATTTTGGAGTCTCCATTAAACATAAACTGTAGTGGGTCACCTGTATTTGAAGAGGCATGGCTTCCTTCTGCATGCTATCATGGTAGGCTCCTCTATTGCTATACCAAACATTGACCTTCCACCCTTCCATCTGGTTTCCGAAGCACATGCATCTGTCTTTAATTACAGAATAGCTAGAACACCTTCCTGAAAGTCTCTAACCTCAACCATCAACTCCTATCAAAAATCTAGCTAAGAGTTATTACATTTATTAAACATTCAGTTAAAAGAGTCTGAGAGACATGCTATCTATCCACACTTCTAAATATTCTAATTATTATTGTCAGATTAGCCTGTGCTACAAAAAAAACTACGACCTTGAACCTCCTCACCTTACCATCCCAAAGAAATGCCTCTACTATATTTATGCTTCTGAATCCTTTTTTTTATTTTGTCAAAAATTTCATGAGAACTTACCTTATAAATTCCACTTTTTCATTCACTGTAAGATTGATATTGAGAACCTTATAACACTTAACGCCACTTCTCAGCTAATAAGAATTATCCCATGTTTATCCTCTCTCTCTCCCTCTTTCTCTCTTTTTCTTTCTTCCTTTTGGCTTCTTTTCCCTGTCTTAACCCTTTCCTATGGCTGCCATAAAGTGTTGGTCAAGTTTTACGTTTAATCCCAGCCACTGTCTTGCCTCTTATAGTGGTTAGAAATTGAGTTTCTCTTTTGTAATTCTATGTCCTCGTTTAAAATTCTTATTGTTAATCTGAGTGCTTCTGTTTCAAGAACAAAAAAAGGCATTTAAAAAAAGGAGGATACAAATAAAACAAACTAAATATATTTTTCCTGTGTCCCAAAGTACTTCTCTGTTTTGGATGGTGAACCGTGAGGACAGACCAGCCAATGGAAAGTTGGGATGAAAGGTTTGGTCATCACTGACTGAATCATGTGTGGTTCAGAGAACCACTTCTTATGAATCTCCTATAAATAAGACAGACGGTGTTCTCTCTTCTTCAGAAATTGACCTTTTAGGGCAGGCACTGCTAAAGGCACTGAAAGAGGAGTCAGGTTATACTTTTTATGTTGATTTCTTTTTTATACATTCTAGATTCTAATACTTTGTCAATGATACGTGTTTCAAATATCTTCACTTAGGTTGTAGCTTATCTTCTCTTTTCCTTAATGTTGTTTTTTATGACAGATTTTAAAATTTTAAGGTAGTGAAATTTAGAAATTCTTCCTTTATTGGCTAGCAGGTTGTCTTTTATTCAAAATATCTTTCCTTCTTCTGAGGTCATAAACGTTATTTTATCTTTCTTCTAAAAATTTTGTGATTCTGCCTTTCACATTTAAATTTCTATGTATATTTATATGTAAGTATTTAATCTACTAAGAATTGATTTTTTTTTTTTTTTGAGACAGAGTCTCACTTTGTTGCCCAGGCTAGAGTGCCGTGGCGTTAGCCTAGCTCACAGCAACCTCAAACTCCTGGGCTGAAGCGATCCTTCTGCCTCAGCCTCCCGAGTAGCTGAGACTACAGGCACGAGCCACCATGCCCGGCTAATTTTTTCTATATATATTTAGTTGGCCAATTAATTTCTTTCTATTTATAGTAGAGACGGGGTCTTGCTCTTGCTCAGGCTGGTTTCGAACTCCTGACCTTGAGCGATCCACCCGCCTCGGCCTCCCAGAGTGCTAGGATTACAGGCGTGAGCCACCGCACCCGGCCTGAATTGATTTTTTTGTATAGAGTATAAGATAGTGTTCCAGTTTCATTGTTTTTCCATATGAATATCCAATTATCCCAACTCATTTATTAAATAAGCCTTAATATATTAATATGATGAACATTGCCTTATTCTGTCATCAGGATTCCATATATTTGGGGCTCTATTTCTTAGATTTCTACTTTATTTCTTTGATCAATTTGTCTATTACTCATGAAAAGCACACTTTTTTGGCTATATATTCTAATTTATAATAAGTATTGATATTTTATAGGGTAAGTCCTTCTCCATTATAGTACTTTTCGGGAGTGTTTTGTTTATTCTAGAATCTTTAATTTTCCATATAGATTTTAGAAACAGTCTATGAAGTTCCAAATAAATAAGTCCTTTTGCCATTTTGATTTGAATTTTACAAAAACCGAAAAATGATTCTTACTTAAATGAGATAGTTACTTATTTCTTGGGCAGTCTAAAAGGAATCTAAAGTAGGTAACTCAGGGCTTTCTACTTTAACATGCAAGTAAATGACTCCCATCCTCAAGGTCAAAGTGAAGTCCAAGATGGTTACAAGAGCACAATTGTGAAGCTCCCCACCAGCCCCTCGAAACAGTTTTGCTTACCTGTCATGGACCAGGACTTAGCAAAATGGCCACATCGAGCTGCAAGGAAGGCTGAGGAGTAGTCCTTTAGCTTAGTAAACTGCTTCCTATAATAAAATTATATTTTGTTACTAGAGAAAAAGGGGGAGAGGAACAAATGGCAATCTAAATGGTGAAATATAATAGAGCCATTTAAAAGTTTGATCTTGAAGTTGCTTAGTGAGTGAAACCAAATGAAGCTTTAATGCTATCTCATGTCCTCCCAAAACCAATGGGAAGATGGCCTAGTTTAGGAGAGCAGTTAAGGGTTAGGGTTAGGGTCAAGTTAGGTTCTTCCTTCCTGAGGGCAGAGGAGTGGAATGACATTGTTCTGAGAGTATGTAGGCTGCCAAGGAAATAGAAAAAAAAAAACAAAAGACTTTTCCTATGATATTAAGCAGAATGCCATACTCTATGTACACTATTATTTCAACCATGTTTCAATTATGCATAAACACATATCCAATTATGTCTAGTTTAAAAAGACTGGAACATAATTCTCAATGCTTACAATGGTTATTAATATTTATCTCTGAGTTATAAGATTATGTTTAATTTTATTTTTACTATTTATGATTTTTTTCTAAATTTTTACTTTGAGCAAGTATTATTTTTATATTTAGGAAAAAAAAAAAGAAGAAGCAAAGGAATGAAGGAAGAAAAAAAGATGGGACATGGGTCCTAACTGGAATCTATCATTAGTCCCTAACCGAGAGCCATTCAGCAAATAGTTACTGAATATGTACATGTATCAAGTGCTGTTTTAAGTGCTCAGAATATATAGGTCTATGCCCTATGGAACTTTTATTCCAATTTGTGTGAGGGAGTATTAGACAACTAACAATAACTATAGTTAGTACAGAGTCTAATATATTTGGGGGTGATATGTGCCATGGAGAAAACTGAGCTGGATAAGGAAGAGAGGGAATGTGATTTAGAGAGAGTGGAGCAGTGCAAATTGTAATTTTAAATAGGATGGTCAGGGTAGACCTTATTAAAGCAGTACATGAGCACATAGATGGAGCCTTGGGGATGTGTGGGGCATATCTGGTGAAAGACCCCAAAGCAGAACCACATCCATGATAAGGACCAGCAAGGAGGCCGGTGTGTTCAAAACAGAGCTGAGCAGGGAGAGCCAGAAGACAGCTCAGGAGGTCTGCTGGCTTTTACACAGGTGCCTGAAATATAAGAGAGCATGCTGAGAGTCCTCAAGTCTGCTAACCACTGTCTACTGCCACCAATCCTCACAGAGAGGGACAGTACAGCACAAAGTAACATGAGGGTACATCTCACATGGCTGTGAAATCATGAATCAAATGTCAAACGGCCACCCACGGAGGATGCACTTAGGATCATTTAATCTCATATTCCATTTGAAAGTCATGACCTTGAAACAGAAACGAAGACATTGAAAGGAAAGTACAAGCTTCACAAACAAGTTGAAAAACAGGTTTGATTTTCCTGGACCACGGCTTATAATAATAGAGCAATGGGCTCTTGGCAAGAAACAGAATCGGAAGAGAGAGTCTGGCAGGAAGTTCATTCACTGATCAAGAGGCCTTTACATTAACACTGGATGAGGAGAGGAAAAAAGATTCGGATAAAACTGACAAGTAGTCATGATGGAGAATCTCAGGTGTTAAAACAGAAAAAATAATAATTCAGATGATCCCCAGCTGATCTCAGGAGAAAATGAGACAGGTTTGGTAGCAATACATATGATTTCAGGTATGGACTAAGCATGGATAATAAAAGTGAATGTGATAGGTCATATAAAAAGAAAACATCCTTTTAAGAAGAAGAATTTGGCTTTTAGAAAGTGACCCAAGGATACAATATGTTCTCTGCCATTGTTAGGGTGTGTAACACATGATGGAGGCTCCCCTGCCCAAAAGAAGCACAGCTTATTGACAGGTGGAAAAATTACAATATATAATAAAATTATCTGCATCCCTAGGGACATCCGTAAAGCAGAGAACAGGCACTTTGGGAGGAGGATTAAAGAATAGCATAATGGACACTTTGCAAATATAGATTAGAAAATTGACATAATAAGATAGCTAACAGCAATAGAGAAGGAAATCCATCTGAACACCAAGAAGACTACTGCTCCAAAAGCAAAGAATATGGTGACTTCTTTCCTTGCTGAAAAAAGCAGGAGTCACTTGACGAAATGATGCCCTCATTGGAAAGGGCATCATTTAATCCTGACGTACAAAGATAATAGATGAATAAATTGAATGATGACTCAGTTCAAATGTAAAAGGGTAATTGAAATAACAACAGCTTACATATGTTGAGCACTTAACATGTTTGGTCACAGTAATAAATACTTTAACAATAAAGGCTAACATTTATCGAGTGTTCAATGTGGGCTGAGAATTACCTCCTTTCATCCTCCCACAGTCCTATAAGACTATCCCCATTTTATAGATGAGGAAACAGAATTAAAGAGGTGAACCAGCCCAAGAGTACATAACTAGCAATAAGGAATCTGAAAGGCCAACTTAGATTTATCTGACTCCAAAGCCCACTTGTTAACCAGGACTCTTAATATCGGTATTAAACTTTAGAAAAGTAGATTTCATCAAATAAACAGAAAAGAAAGAATGATTCTGTGGCCAAGAACCCCAAAAGGCAGAATATCTCAAGGGGCTTGGAAGATTATAAAAATTAACATTTTTGTTAATATAGTCACAAGTAATTCAAGCTTATGTGTGTATGTACATAAGGAAAACAATACAGAAAAATTAACAATTTGGCTGTTCAAGGCACTCGGATTTTGAAAGAATGAGCACAAAAGATATAACAAAGAGCCCAAAATCACAGTGTCAGAAAAAGCTGAGATTGTAAAAATCCTAAGGACAAAAAAAGATTATTGTTTTGGTTGTGTTCAGAACAGAAAGAACAAGAGAAAAGCTAGGCTCACGGAGGCGGAGGATCTAATAATACAAACAGGGACCAAAATGCTAGAAGCCAACTTGCAATCATTAAGAATGACTGTCATCAAACTCTCATTTGCTTTTTTGGTGGAATTACCAAAAAGATAATGTTGCGTATCTTGATCTGAACAAAACATTTTGCCAAAGCTTTCATAATATTCTCGTGGGAAAGATGAGGAAACACAAGGTGGCTTCCTAACTCACTAAGCAACTAAGTCCAAAGAGCCTTCAGTAGACAATGGTAGCCTGAAGGCGAGGCGTGCCTCCGTGTTATGTCCTCTCCCACACTTGCATATGACATTTGTAATGACAGTGCATGTTATTACACTCACAGATAACCTGAAGCTGGGAGAGGTGCCTATTAATAATAAGTTAAATGACAGACTCAAGTGGCAGAAGTATCTGGCAGGCCCGAAGCTAGCTAGATGAAGTTTGATGCATATCTACGTAAATTCCTTACTTTCAAAAATCATTTGGACTGGTACAAGATGTGAGAGGTTTAACTTTCAATATTGACTTGAAAAGGACCCAACAATATTAACTCCCAGAAAATAAGGAATCGTCAAAAACAAGACCTGCCAAAGGGTCTTTGCAGGCTTTGGCAGCATTCATGGAAGTATGGTATCCAAATTAAGGGAGAACACATGAACATCCATACCATGGGACACTACTCAGAGATAAACAAAACAAGTTCAATGACTCTCCAGAGAATGAAGGAATTGTACAAAGTGAAAAAAAGTCAATTCCAAAAAGTCATATACTGTATGATTTCAATATTCTTGAAATGACAATATTATAGGAATAAAGAACAGATTAGTGGTTGCCAGGGATCAGGGATGGGTGGTGAGGAGGGAGGTGGGGATGGGTATAAAAGGGCAATACCAGGGATCCTGTGGTGGTAGAGACGTTCTGCATCTTGACTGTGTCAATGTCAGTGTCCTGGCTGTGATACTGGGCTGTAGTTTTGCAAGATGTTACCACTAGAAGAAACTAGGTAAGTGGTACACAGGACTCTCTACATTATTTCTCATATAAACCACAGGTTAATCTGCAATTATCTCAAAAGAAAAATTTAGTTTAGAAAAAGTTTCCTTGAAAGTTGGAAGGCTAGAGTGGAGGATGGGATGGGGGGGTGGGAGGAGAGTAAATCATCCAGATGAGCCTCCCATGAAAAATTCATCCTAGATAAAGAAGGAACCAGGCACTGCAACAGCCACCTGCCAGACAGTAAGATCCAAAGAGCAGGGATTATGCCCACCTTGTTCATCACTGGCTTCCAGTGCCTCCAGCCACACAGCCTGACAGCCCAGAGGGCTGGAGACAAGAGCTCCTCCATTCCCAAATAGCAGCATTAAGATATGGAAGAACAATGAGCCATCCAACTTTGCTTGGTTCCTCAGTTTTGAAGAAGAAGGAATTTATCCAAAAAAATGTACTGAACTCCATTTGGTTCCTGAGTTCAGACTGACTGAGAAACTGACAATGAGACTAAGAGTTTAGTTATAAAGCCCTCGAGTGAAGATACTAAGTGGAACTTGATAGAGTCTCATAGCTGTTAAATGCATCTGCCCCAAACCCACCCTGGATACGGAACAACTGACCTAGGTGTCTGAGTTCATCTGTCGCACACTGGAGTCACAGCAACAGTGCTTCGGGAACCTCTAACAAAGCACAACTTCCTGAAGAGAAAGCTACTCTCCCCTGCTCTGCCACAGACAACCAAATATCCTTGGCAGCCTGTGCGCTGAAAGCAGATGCCACCAGAGAAACCACTGGACCCAGAGCCAGCAGGGACGAAGACTCACTCCAGGGAAGCAAAGGCCACATGGTGAGGCCGGCACTGTGGCTCTGGGCACTGTGACATTCACAGAGCCCAGCAGAACTGGGGCAGCCACCAGCAGGGAAACTTCTGTGAGTGACCTTCTTCCCAAACACATGTGAAATACCTCCTGGGGACTCACAGAACTAATCCAGAGGGGATTTGTAGGAGCCTAAGCAGGTAGGGACTAGAATCAGGTAACTGGGACTATAGATTTTTTTTAAAAAATTGGTGCTCCATATACCATGTTGGTCCTAATTTTCACTGCACAGCTAGATTTGAGATCAGAAAACCTTGACCCCAAGCTTCAGGTTTGTTGTCTTTTAAACTAGCATAATAATGTCTTCTCTGCCTACTTCATCAGGCTGTTACTTTGAGAATTACATGAAATGATATATATGAGAAAGCTTTATAATTATCAAGTATTATATTTATATAATTTCTGATAGCACTATTTTAAGAATACTTTATTATCTTCACTGTAACTTCCCTTCTATCATCTCCTTTTCTGAAGGCTGAATAATTTCTAAGCCTCCTTTTTATGCCCCCTATAAAATACTGTGGTCTTTCAGGTCCTGTGTGACCTGGAACATCTATGTGGTGGTCTTCACCTCCCTGACATAACCTAACAGTTGTCCTGAGAGCAGGACCAGCTGCCATTCCCTGCTAGCTCGCCCAGGGCCCTGCTAAGGCTAAATGTGGGGCCAGAGGAGCCAGTTACCCAGCGGCTAGAAATCAGAAAACGTGCTCAAGGCTTAGGCTCCTGGTTGTTCAAGCTATAACATTTGATGAGGCCCATAACCTGAAAATCAGAAAGTGGTAGTGAATCCTGAAAATGGGGGAACCGAGAACCGGGAAGTCCGAGTGTCTGTATCTGCCACCCACCCCCAACTGGGAGCTGCTCCCACTCCTTCTAGAACTGGTGCTACAGATCGGGCTCGTGCTTTCTGCTCCAAGTTCCAGCCAGGGAGAACGAGCCAGCTTCTCAAACATGCTTCAGGTGGGCAGAGAAAGAGCAAAAAGAGATGCCCATGCCCTTTATTCCAACATCTGCGGGGAAAGGTTTACTTCTAAGGAAAACTGGAAAATGCTCTGATTCAGAGTCATGAATTGACTCAGCCACTTACTATCTGTGGGACTCTGGCTTTGACCTTCTCCTCTGAAACAGGGATATTGCCTACCCTAAACATCTTGCAGGCAGTAGGTACAATGACCAGTTGAGAGCTTTTAAAAAAATAAAAAATATTTTGTAAATTTTAGAGCATACACATGCAAAGGACATGTTTTCCTCTAGCCAGGCCCCTAATAAGGAAAGGCAGCTAAGACTGGTTGCTGGGATGAACCTTCTGGTTAGAGATCCAGTTGAAGAAATGTCTTGCTAGTTTCTGTATCAAAAGACCTTTCAGAAATACATTGGGAGTCCTAAGCTTTTACATTTGCTCATAAGCTTTTAAATTAGAGTAAAGGAAAAATTATTGCAATTTCTGAAAAGACAGATTATTTCACAGACATTAAAAGGCAGCCCCAAAGAAAGGCAAACTCCAGTTTTCCGCATGCTGGGAGAGGGTGCGGAGTGGTGCAGTCGATGCAAGGCCAGTTGTGTGAGTAAACCTGGCAACGGGAAACAGGATGGAAGAGCTGAGGACAGGATGTAAAGGGTCCAGCCCTCCAGGTAGTCAAGCACAGCTGCAGGCTGGGTCTGCTTCATTCATTCATTCATTCATTCAGGTTTGGAGTTCCTAAATCATGATTCTTTGAGAAACAGGCCACTGGAACTTTGAGGCAGAGGTTTTCAACATCTTCAGGAGCCTAGAGGTCACGATCCCTTGAGAAGGCAGAAATCAGACTGCATCTTGGACTTCCAAGCCCTAGGCAGAGTTAGGAATTTTCTCAGCTGGGCTCCCGTAGGCCTGGGAGTTCCCACAGTTGTTTTCAGCGTTGCTCACACTGTGCTGTCACCATTTGTTAACTGGATGTATCCTTGCTGACCTGTGAGCTCCCCCAGAGAATGAACAGGAACAGGTGCGCAGTGCTTAGGTACCTGAACTTTGGTGGCAGAAAGATCTAAGTTCACACCCTGATTAATCCCGTTAAGGGCTGTGTGATTTTGCTGAGAGGATGGAATTAGATACCATCTGTAAAGTCTGGTATGACCAATAGGCAGCAGTGGCTGTTATTTTAATTTGTTCCTCTATATATCAATAATAATGGCTGTACCCATCAGGATTCAGTGAAGGAAACAGAAATTGCTTTATTAAGCAATACTAAGTAGGAAGGGATTTAATCAAAGAATAAAATGCTTGCAAAATGATTGGAAGGGCTAAAGTAGCAGGCTGAGGCTCCCAAAACAATATAGAAATGACCCACTAGGGGAGTTACCACCTCTAGGGCATCCCTGGAGCTATTTCTGAAATCCAGAAAAACTGTAGATCAACTCACAATTAAGGCAGATTAATAAGAGAAAGGTTTATTTATCATGCACGTAGGGAGAATCACAGACTGATTACCTGATATCCCAATGAAGTTCAGATATTTTTATACTTGTCCTTTTGGAGGCCAGGGGAGTTGAGGAGTACAGGTAATTCTGTTTGGGGTGACAAATGGTACTAGGGAGGACAAATGGATGGGGGAGACAGATTGACTTGTAAATGATTCTCCTTGCAAATTAAATTAACCTGAGAGACAGGTATTATATTTAAATGATTTGGGCCAGGTCTGGCTGCATTCTTGACCATCTTTCCTGCAATACATTGAGGTAACAGGGAGTGGAAGGGAAGTCAATTGCCCCTTTCATCTTTTGATTGGGTAAGTCCCATTTAATGCAGATAGAGGGAAAGTCCCTTCCAGTACTTTTATTTTTTTATTTTGAATGGCCTTTAATTCAAAGTATTTTTTATACTAAGCAGTCACATTTTTTTCTTTATTGAAGTGTAATTTACATATCATGTCTTTTCTCCATTTTAAGTGTACAATTAAATGGTTATTAGTAAATTTACCAAGTTGTACAGCTATTCACATAAATCAGTTTTAGAGGATTTCCTACCCCCTATT
>CAUYRT010061121.1:0-25387 GCA_963574885.1 Lepilemur ruficaudatus
TTTCTCTTCAGAGGACAGTTTAAGCCATTAACATTTATTGAAAGGATTGAAATTTGGGGAAGGTTTACATTCATATTGTTGGGTAAAATCCAGTTACTTTGTTTTACTCTTTGCTCCATTATTCGAAGTGAGGTGACACAAGAGCCAAAGAATGGGCCCCACTTGTACTCACCATCAAATTGGTATTGACTGATTAACACTATGGTGCTCAAAGGGTGGGAGTGAACACTAGGGAATGGGGGGTGGAGGGTAGACCCAAGTCTGAGTGACGTCGGGGGGGCACTGTGGAGGGGTGGGATATGTTTGAAAAGTGGTTGGGGAGCGGAATTAGGGGTCTCAATAGGGGAAAGGAATTCCTCAAAAACTGATTCACGTGATTAACTGTACACCACGGTAAATTCACTGAACATCATTTAATTGTACACTTAAAATGGAGTGTTGGTTGTACGTAGATACAGTTGGAGCACTATGTATGTACTCTCTGGACTACTTTGACAGAGTAGGGTGTTGAATGTAACAAGATAAATCAACTTGAGTGGTAATATATTTTGGGAAATGAGCTCACTACAAATTGTGACTGTAAACATTGTACTGTAAATGCTTTGTAGTTTTCCCCCAATTAAAAAAAAAAAAAAAAGAAAGAATGACAAGAAAAAAAAAAAGAAGTACTTGTTAGTTATATAGTGTAATTATATGTTTGAATAAAGGATCACTAGAACCAAAAAAAAAAACAAAAACAAAAAACCTAGAATCAGATACACAATTCCAAACATTTTAGGTTCAAGACTAACATTCTGATTTCAAAGATGCTAAGTTGTCTGATAAGTGTCTAGAGGCTGCTATTTCACATTGTTGTAATTAAGAAGATATGGCCGGGCACAGTGGATCACACCTACAATCCTAGCACTTTGGGAGGTTAAGGTGGGAGGATTGCTTGAGGCCAGAAATTTGAGACCAACCTGGGCAAAGGCGAGACCCCGTCACTACAAAAAATAGAAAAATTAGCTGGGCATGGTGGTGCATGCCTGTAGTTCCAGCTACTTGGGAAGCTGAAGCAGGAGAATCGCTTGAGCCCAGGAATTAGAGGTTGCAGTGAGCTCTGAAGAGACCACTGAACTGTAGCCCAGGTGACAGAATAAGACCCTGTCTTAGGAAAAAATATGGCCCCTGAAAAACTGAACCACAAAAGCCACCCACATTTCATCTCCATCTTCACTGATTTGTCATATTCTTTTTAATCTGGGAGAGAAAATAAGAAATGGGTGATAAGTGTTATTGTTTATTGTTATTTTAAACCATGTATTATTTTAAAACTTAATTATCTTTTTATAATAACATTCAATGATGCAATTAAATAGTCATCATTGGTCTTAACAGTTTCATTCTGAATCATTTTTCAGATGGACTTTTTCATCCAGAAGTCAACTAGCATGTTCTTGGGATCTTGAATTTGATTCATGCTTCAACTAATTGCACTAAATATTTCTAATTATTGGTGGTTTGTTAGTTTTTCTTTTCTGGAAAGTATATATTGATCAGGCTCTCTAAGTGATTGAAGAGCTTATATATATCTTTGCCTTGCTATTACATTTGAATCAAAATTTATGAATACAGCTCGGGGGTCTATCACTTTTGCATCAGAATAATAAAAAATGTTACTTTATTCTGGCATCTAGTAGCACACAAGTCTGAAGCAAGATTTTTTTTTCTTTTTTGATGTCTAGTATTTTTAAAACAGATAGATTATTTCTTCTCTTTTGAATTTGAAATTTTCATTAAGAGATAGACAACTGATAGTGTTGGAGTAGTGTTGTCAGATATCCTGTGTGATCTTGCAGTCTGTAAAATTAAGCTCTTCTGTAGCCAAAGAACAATTATTCTATGTAAATATCAACCAGCCAGTAAGTACCCTTCTAATCATTCCATTTTCCCAAATAAGTGAAATAAACTGATGATTATAATTTTTTTCATTTCTGATTATTTTCACTCTGAGATACTACCTTAAACTTGTTTTCCATATTCCTAAATCAATTATGTGCAGAGTTTTTGCTGCCTGTGAACATTTGTAGTTACAGTAAATAATCACTTCCTCAATGTCTTTTTATTCTTTTTATTTCTCATCTAGTATTTTTTTCATCACTGAGATCGTATCATCCTGTATGTTATTTCTCAATGCAATAAAACCATGTTTTCTTTATATTTTATGGAGGAGACAAAACAGATGTGGCTGGAATTTATTTCTATTCCTCGTAGACTTTTTTATGATTATAATCTTCTTTCACTTTTTGAGCTCTGCACTCAGTTTTATGCTTATTTTTTCCCTTTTCCACATGCCATTCTTGTTTCTTAGTGAGTTAGAAGGTTATAGAAATAAAGAAATTTGATTTATTTTTAATCATAGCTGTAGCCTTGTGTGCTATGGAAATATGTTCAAAAAATACTCTTAGTTCTCCAAATGGAGATCTTGTTATTAGTTGAGCAACCCAGCCCTTGTGCATGAAGGAAGATGCCACGTCTCTGGAAAACCCAACGTGGTTTAATTGTTTTGTGTTTTTGCTTATGTTTTTGTCTGTCTGTTATCATCATTAATAGTATTATTATATTGACAGTGGATGGCTGAACTGAAGCCATAAACAGCTCTCTAGCTTGCCATTAGGATAAAATTGCAGTCATTGACATTCCGTCAAAGAAATATATTTTAATCTTTGCTGTTCCTTGTGCCCCCTCCCCCACTTTTTGTGAATTCTTTGTCAGGTGTCAACTACAACTAATGTGGCCAGTCATCTTTCCTAGTATTGGAAAACAACCACTTTTCCAGTTTTTTAAAATAACTTTTGATTTTTAAAAATAGTGATTTTTTTTCCAAATTGTTTCTTTTAAAAACCACTGTGATCACAGTCACCATCTCAGCCTCAGTGCCAACCACATCTTTGTGAGAAACTATGTTTCAGATCTCCCTTCACCAATAACCCCTTGTTTTAAGGGGCAGTGTAACCCTAGCATGTTCTGGCTCGATTCCTTAGGCAGCCACTGCTCAGGTGCTTGGCATGCTCCCACTAGCCAGATTATAGAAACTTTTCCATTTACCTTTAACCTGTCCAAGATTGTCCTTTGAAGAGGGTGATTTCTACAGTTCTTTTTGCTGAGCTCACTTAATCTGAATGCAGCTAACTGTTTATGGTTAGATGAATAAACCACATGGATTAGAACTGGTAACCAGAAAAGAGAGCAAATTAAATCTCCAGTTACTTACAGACATTTTTTGGTTTGTAGTATGTGTGTGTGTGTGTGTGTGTGTGTGTGTGTGCTTACATATGTGTATTTGTGAATATTTTTTGTCTTCCTTTTGTTAGTTTAAAATTTTTCTCAAGATACTATAATTTTCTGGAAGTATTCTATGCTGACTGTGATTTCTTTGTTGTTCTGGATTCCAAGAAACTAAAAGTCAAATCTGCATCTCAGTGCAGTATGCTCTGACATGCATTCTTGAGATATGATTTCCCTGAGGCTTTACCTTCCATTCTAACTTTTACATTTCATACTTATGACTTTTTAATTTACCATATATATAACATTGATTGTTGTGTATATTCTTATATATCCTCAAATTACCTATGCAAAAATAGGCCACAATTAAATATTACAAACAATTTGAAGCATATCTTTATTAAAAGAATAATGTGACTCTTAAATTCATATTTCATCCCTAAAGGAAGGCCCTTAAATTATGTCTTCCAATTTTAACGTATATAACTGTTAAATAAATCAGAAATCTAAAGCCCAAAGAAGAAAAATACCTCCTCCACATCTCCTAACTTATAAACTGAAATGCATTAATCTTCACCACTGATTTATTATTCATTTTTATACCTGACATTAAAGTGACTATAGGAATCTCAACAGCCAAATAAACATGCAGTATATATTACTGAAATGTATATAGTCATCCATAGGAGACTCAACAAAGTCTTATATGTCAGTGAACCAGAATGCTATGCAGGTAAAAATAATGATATAGATATCTACATCGTTATATTGTGTATCATACTTAGGAGGTATAAAATAGTACATCAGTATGACTTCCATTTATGAGAAATCATATGTGTTTTACATATACAAACAAGCATATATAAATTTTGAGATTTTTGCCATTATCACTGGTTATTCCCTTATGGTAAAACTAAGGAGAAAATAATTTTGATCAGATTTCTATAGTATTTTAATTTTTTAACAAGTAATGATTGTTACACTTGTAATAAAATTCCCTTCTAATTACTTGTTAGGAAGAGGAAAGCTTACATTTTAAAGCCAAATTATTTAAAAGATATGTCAAATTTTCTGAAATGTTTTTGATCTTTTTATGTAGTTATATGTAAATAACTTAAATTTGAATCCTGCTGAGGGTTTATGGACAGTCTCATCTCGTTTGGTGACGGGATGCCATGCTGGACTGATCGTTCTATCTTTTATATCATAAGGTGGCTCCTATTTTGCTGTTTTATTATTTATTGATATGGTTTTCTTTCTTTCTAGAACATCTTAGGGATTATGTCTTTTAATTATCTTTGAATCATTATTGTTTACACATGGTAGTATTTCAATTTTTTTTTTTTTGCTTTGAATTGATGTGTAACAATTGAAAATAGGATGTATATTTTGTATGCTCTATCAGCCTCTCTCTTAGTTACAGGTTGGAGTTCATAACGAACCTCATTTTAAAAACAAAGATTGGATTCTGAATAAAAAAGTAATGCATCATGTTTGTGAAGGGAGATAATTTATAGGGTATATTTATAGGGTATATTTGCATACTTTTGTAGTTCTTAAAAAAGAGGAAAATAGAAACAGAAGCAGGTGATCCAAGTTATTTTAAGTTTTGTGCCACAAGCTTTGTATTGAATATACCCTGGAATTAGCATTAGGCAAATAGCCATCTGTTAAAATATTAATAAATGAATTCATAGTACTACTGGCTTTGTATGTAGCAAGAGAAAACTCAATTTTCCCTAAATTGTAGCATCTTGTGCTTTAGCTCCTTTGACAATTGAAAATCATGGAAAGTACCAGCTCTGCTTTCTCAGTTAGCCTGTATGTATGTACATTCATCTTATTCTTACATTCAATCATCTTGATACCTAAATTAAGATCACCAAAATAAAAAATGAAAGGAAAAATCCTCATCTATAACACCAGAACAAAACCTCTAGTTTATTTTGTCTTGGACCCCATTTCAAGTGGTTATAAAATGGAAGTACTAATTGTACTATCTTGATATTCCACAATGATCTTTTCTGTCATTACATCACCTTTTTTGGTAATTTCCATTGTTATGCATGTTTCCTTCCTATTTTATGTCAATTTTTATCTTTTGGATATCATAGGCTTTATCAGAAAACATTGACAATCATACATCACATGTCCTGAAAATCAGATGATATTACTATTTCTTCTTTTTTAAATTGTGTTACATTTTTATCTATTTTATACTAAAATATATCTCAATATACCTTCCAGTTTTATAGCTTTACAGATTATAAAACATTTTCTTATTTAGCATCAAATTTAATCCTTAGAAACTCTGTAAACAGAATAAATCATACTGTTATGAGACTTAAAGAGGTTTAAGGACTCAGAGTATGACTTGATAAAGGTCATTCAACTTACATCCTGGCAAAGTTGGGACCAGAGTCCGTGTTTTTTCAGTAATTAATAACAACCCATGTTTACCAAACACATATGCCATATGAAGCCTTTGGCAAGTTCATTTCATTTAGTTCAAAAACTGAAAGGAATTATTAGTATTTCAATTTTACAGTAGCTGAGGCTCAGGAAAGTTAAGTACTTTGCCCGTAGGCACAAATATAATAATTGAAGAAGCCAGTGTCCAAACCCAAGAAAACTTCTTTCAGAGCCCATATCTCTTAAATGCTACATTGTAAGCTTAATCACATGCATTCTGCACTATTCAACAATGACTATTATTGAAAAATGAATAAATTAACTTGTGAAGGGACAGCATTGATGATAATATAAAAGCTAAACCTGTTACTAACACCAAGGATAAATACAGAAAGGTACAAAAATTGTTAGTATGCACCCACGGGAAATTTTAACAAAGGGAAAATACCTGTGTAAATATCACTCCAATCAAAAATTAGAACATAATCAGCCTTCATCATGCTTAACACCATTATCTCCCAGTCATTCCACCTTTCTTTAAAGATAACTATCTTTCTGACTCTTAATATCATAGTTTATTTTGACTTAATGTTGAACTTGACATACATAATAGATGTGTACAGTACATAATCTTTCGGCTTTGGCTTCTCTTTAGTTTTGCATATGGGAGTCATTCATATTATTACAGAGAATAGCAGTTTGTTCTCTTTGTTATATGGTATTTTAGTATGTGAATATTTCATAATTGACATATCCATTCTGTTGCTGACTGGCATTCTAAAAGTTTCCAATGTGTGGATATTATGAATGGTGCCATTACAATTTTTGTACACTAAAGGTTTAAATTTTGTAGTAACACTTTAATGCACATATATACACATTTAGTTATAATTCTAAGAGCAGAACAACTGGGTCATAGTCAATATGTATGTTCAACCTCAGTAAATATTATCCAGGAGTTTTCTAAAGTGCTAATTTATATTTCTACTTGTCTTGTGTGAGAGTTCTGCTTTTGTACATCTTCATCAACAGTTGGTTTTTTCCAGTTTTGGGGTTTTTTTTAAAATAATTTTATCCTTGTTGGCCATGTAGTGTTGTATCATCAATGTTGATGAATCCTTTTTCAGATATCTTTTGGTTATTTGGATATTAATTTAGGGAAATTGTCTACTGAAGTCTTTTGCCAAGTTTTTTTTATTATTAATTGAATTGTCTCTTCTATTGAAATGTGGTTCTTTATTATGGATATAAGTTGTGTGTGTGTGTGTGTGTGTGTGTGCGCATGTGTGTTGCCCTAATTTTTGAAGAATTTTTACTATTCTAATGGTGTCTTTTCATGAACTGATACTCTTAATGTACATGTATAATTTATCAGTCTTTACATTTTAGTGGTTTTCATGACTTATTTAAGAAATCTTTTTCTGCCAGGAAGTCATAAACATTCTATTCTATATTTTTTATAAAGTTGTTTTGTTTTTAGCATATATATCTATAATCCATTGGAATTATTTTCTGTTCATGGTGTGAGGTAATAATGTAATTTTTTAAATATGTGTATCCAATTGACTGGAACCTTTTATTGTGAAGACCATAGTTTCCCCACTGAATGGCAATGATGTCTATATTGAAGATCTGTTGATTACGTATTATTGGGTCTCCTGTTACATTGATCCAATTGTCTCTTCTGTGTTAATACTACAATGAACTGGTTACATCAAATTTATAGTAAGTCTGGATACCTGGTAATGTGAGTTCCCTGGATTTATTCTTAGAGATTATTTTGGCTATTCCAGGTATTTTTCTTTTCCAGATAAATTTTAGAAACAGCTTGTAATTTTATACAGGAATACCTGCTGAGTTTTTAATAGGATTGAATTGAACCTACAGGCCATTTGAATCTCACAATTTTGAGATTTCTAATCCAGGAACATAGTGTATTTCTCCAATGGCAGGATCTTTTAAAATTTCGTTTAGTAATGTTCTGTAGCAGTCTGTGAAAAGGTTTTGCACATTTTAATTATATTTGATCCTAGATATTTGTGATACTGTCTCAAATGCTAATTTGTATAATTTATTTTGTTTTATAACTTTTACATAGGAATAAAATTAATTTCTATATCAAGTTTTCATTAAGTAACTTCTGTTATAAATTCTAACAATTGTTGTATAGATTCTTGTGGATACATAGATTCTGTGTACATAATCATGTCTATGTGAATGACATATTTGTTTCTTCTTTTCTAATTCCTATACCCCTATTTTTTATTCTTTTTGGTTTATTTATTCACTCATTAATTTTTGCCTAATTGCACTAGCTAGGACTTTGAGTAAAACAATGAAAAGAAACAGCAGGCATCCCTGACTTGGAGGCAAATTCAGGGCAAGGTGATACTTATATTACTATTTAATATGAAAATCGCTGTTGAGTTTTTAAACACCCTGTGTAGATAAAATATATTGATTCTAGGTTGTTAAAGTTTCTTTATGTATGAGTGCTTGTTGAATTATATCAAACATTTTTTCTGCATGTAATTATATAAACATGTACTTTTTATCTTTTATCTTTTACTATGAAGAATTATATTGCTTGATTTTCAAATATTATACCATCCTTGTATTCCAGCTATGTCCCATAGCTGCCTTACATGTTTCTGGGTCTGTTGCAGCTGTTATTTCTCTTTGTGAGCTTTATTTGTGTTCTACTGTTTTTCTTCTCATTTGCTTACCCTCTCTTCGTTTGAGTCCAAAATACCGTTTAATTAATCGTTTGTAGTGGTGCTGATGGTAGTTCTCAATTTCAGTTATTATTAGTTTTAGTTCTAGAATCTCATTTTAAGTCCTTACTTTTCAAAGATTCCAGTTCTTTGGTAAAGTTATCCATCTTATTTTTTTCTTCTCTTCAATGTATATATCTTATTTTAAAGTTTATGTGACAAATTCGTTATCACATAAGGGTCCATCTTTTTTTCCCCCATTACTTTTGCCTCCTAAGTTTTGACCGATTGCCAAACATTATGTTTAAAATGTTTTAGAGGCGTTGAAGGATGTCTTTCTCCAAGAGGATTCGATTATCCTCTTATGACCCTCGGGCAAGTAAGGGCAAATCAATACACTCTAATGAGTGACTGAGCTGACTTGTGGTGGAATTTCAGACTGAAAAAGAAAGCATATCCCTCAAGCACTGCTTTGCTCCCCCTCTTAAGATATTTATCTGGGTTCCTCTCCATTGATAGATCTTAAACTCCAATGATTGTCTTTCCAATACACTGAGAGCACCAAAAGCTCCACTAACAGTTCCTCTTGGCTTGTTTCTATTCCCTATGCCCCGTGAAGCTAATGAATAGGCAGATGTCTCCAGGTGAAGCCTGAGTCAGAGTGACTAACAAAAATGCAAGTATCACCTCTGTGAGCCTCCCTTCCCTCTTATATTTTCACTCTTCAAATCTTAGATGTCTCCAATGTCTTCAGACAATTTTGTTTTTTAAATCTTGTCTTTCTATTTTTTCCTGGTAAAATGTAGATCTGCTATGAGGTGCTCTCACATAGCCAAACAAAAAGATGTCTATGGTGTAGCTTTGGCTGCAAATTGTATGCAATTCTTGCATTTTATTTCTTAAAATAAAGGAGATGTCTATTGCATATGCAACAGAAACTTGCATTGCCTGTTTGTATTTGTCATTTTTCATAAAAAAGTAAATTTTATACAAATGTAAGTGTTTTTCTACGTAAGAGCCTATGATCTGTGATTTTTTTAAAGGCCTATGAGGCTCTAAAAAAGGGCTGAATTGGGGACTCCCGAATTCAGTTGCGAACTTTAGTTAAGCTCTAGAGCACTGCCACTCTGTGGTAAGTATGAGACATAGCAGCACCCTCTATATTTCTATAGACAAGGATGCCCCAGCATGTTGCTGTTAAATTCCTTCCGACTGTTATTCTGGAAGCTGAAATAACTCTGTTCAGTGTAGCTGTCCAGCTACTCCATACTTTGCTCCTTGTACCTCTCTTTCTATCCAGTTTTGCAAGTCTGAGGTCTAGCCATTGGATCCTGACCCTTGAGAGAAACTGAACTAATGGAAAAGTGCTAAGGTTCCCGAGTCACATGAGTTCACATTCAGGCTCTAGCACTTGTGAGTGCTGTGGCCTTAAGCTCATTACTTACCTTCTCTTTCATCATCTCAAAAAAAAAATGGGAATGTTAACAGGCATATTCACTTTGTGAAATTTTATTGAACTATACATTTTGTGTGGGTGATATTCCAACAGAATTAATTTTTAAAAGAAGTTAATAATACATGTTTAAATGCATCCTTAAAAGATTGTTCTGATAATTAAAATATATAATGTCACTTCTGTAGTGGGGCTTACACCTGACCTTCCTATTCAAAATTCTAAGCTTTCCTCTTCACCCCATTCACACATACCTTCACATTTCATCATGTTTACTCTGTTCTGAGTTCTATTCTTTTTCTACAACACAGCATCTTCTAAAATTATGTATAATTGATATGTATTTTCTCTCCTACCCTGCCTCAAAAAAGCAGAAATCTTTTTTCGTTTGGCTCATTGGTTAACAAAAAGTGCCTAGAACAGTGTCTGACACATAGTGGTGCTCAAATGTATTTGTCGAATGCATGAACAGGAAATTAGCATAGTTATTGGAACATAATAATAGCTTGCCTTTAAAGAGTAGCATCATCTTATTATATCATCAGGGCTTCTGCTGGAGGCTTTTTGTTCTCAGATCTTAAATATGGCCTATGGATGAGAAAGGTGCTGGTAAGTAGGTGGCATAGTCTTAGATATTGCTAGGACGGGACAGTTAAAACAACTGAATTGTATACTTTTAAAGGATGATTTTTATGGTATGTAAATTACATTTCAATGAAGCTGTTACTTTTAAAAATCCAAAGTAGATGATTAGGTCTTCAGAGGAAGAAAGAAAGTTTAACTCCTGGCTGTGAAACTAACTTACATTTTGATCTTTCATTGGTCAGTTCCCTCTTGTTCTTAGCCTTCCCATACACCGATTGCGTTGGTTACCTGAATTCTAAAACACATTTGAGCTCTAATATTCTGTCTTTTAGAAAATCAGCTTCTGCAGAGATGAAGAAAAAATAAAGTAAATGAGCATTGTGCCATCGTATTGCTCTGCAACCTGGAGCACAGACTCTTTCAAAAGCATTGAGTTTAGAGGCTTAGCTTTTTACACATGTAAATATACATACAACATGTGAACACATATGGATCCACATGGGCATACAAGTATCTAATTACTTAATTTGTTGGACAGGAAACAAGACAATGGATATTGTTTTCTTGATTTCCAAATGACCTTTTTCCAGAAACACTTTTTTACAGCCCAAAAATGTAGATCATGGATCTCAAAGGCACTGTGATTCCCCTGCCTGCACACTAGAGTGTACCTTAGGGGCCATCCGGAATCTCAATGCTTAACAAAATTAGCTTGGTTTAATTTGAGTGAGTTAGAAAACTCTGTTGTCACAATGAGAGAAGGTTCCTATTACCTAATTAGTGGGGCTTATTAGGAGAGTGGTGACTACTGATGTCTGTTGAATACCCAGCCATATGGGCATATGAAGCATAGATCAAACAGGTCTCTTTGTAATTACCTTAATAGTTACTCTATTTGCTTTCCCTCATTTTCACCTAAGGTCACTGCAAAACACATTCCCTGGATCTTGAATGAGTGTCAGTAATAGACACTGTAAATGGATTTGAGGTATCAAGGCCATCATTTACTGGACACATGTTTGCTGCACAGTGGTTAACCCCTTTTGCCACTTCCCAAAATGCCTTACTGAATGCCTCACCTGAGACACCACAAGTCATCTGATTGATTGCGGTGGCCTTTTCTCTGCCATATGGCTTGTGTGGCACCCAACTCCCCATGGCAATGTGGTCCTTTGATATACCATCAGTGTAAAACCCTTTGTGAAATAAGAAAATACAGCATGTATAATTTCCTCATTAAATCAATAGACAAGGTCACCGTGTAAATGAAATAAAAAGCCCATTCTCACATATTGCGTACTGGCTTGAAAATACGATGCACTGACATTTCAAAAATCATCCTAAAGTCACTTTAGCCATTCTTACTGAAGGAATAAATGGATGTTTTAAGTTTTATCTTCATAGCTATTAAAAACTCTCTATATCTCATGATCTAAGGACATAGTAGTCTCATGGAGAGAGGTGCACACCCTTCATTTATAGACAAAGAGATAATTCTTTCCTAATCCCAATTCCTACAATACCTATTATATAGAGAAAGTATTTAATAAACACAATTACGTACTTGCCTCTTGCTAGATAGTAAGTACATTGATATGCACTCTCTCAAAAGCCTAGTCAGGACTTAGTACTCTCCTTTTTCCATTTTAAAAGGGAAAACTGAGTCTTAGAGAAGGGAACTGATCTGAAGTCAGACACACTCACTTCTATCATCATCCTGCAGTACAAGGTTCAACAATGTGCCTGGCACACAGTAGAGGTTCAATAAATATATTGCATAGGTTAATCATTTGTTCAGAATGTTGACTTAACAAATAATTGTTTGATGAAGTCTGAGCAAAGAAAATCCTAAAAGCTGAAAAGGAAGATGAGCATATGATATAGATTTGTAATTAGAAAACAAATCTTCCTGCCCAACAAGTACATGAACAAAGTGCCAGGGAACTGAAAGGAAGCATAGAAAACAAGTGTTTCACAGTCCCTTGGGGTTATTGCTGTGCACATGGAAAGAGAGAGGGAGAGAGAGAGGCTGATTCTTATCTGTGTAATTCAGATCCACGTTCACTCTCTCCTGAAATATCCAAAAACTGGGGATAGGGAGGAAAGAAGTTCTGATTTTACTTGTACTATAAATACATTTTCAAATCTCCAGAAAATAAGATCCAAAAGGAGATAAAAAAAATTAAACTTGGTATTTTCAATTTGAATATTGAAATGTTAAATGCCAAATCTATATGCGTGAGTCTATCTTAATGTGGGGAATCCTCTCCCCCCTCTTCCTTCATCTTGAAACCCAATTGGGGTCAACAAATATCCTGAAGCTACTTTAACACTGAAGCTTCTTAATTTTGAGCAGCTGTAATCAACCTTATTTTTATGGTTAATTTGGCATTAGCCTCAATTTTATCTTAAATCATGCTATCTGTGTTACTAAAGTCTTCTTTTTCATTTGTTGAATGCACATATTCTAAGTATAAGAGGAATTTAGTGTAAGAAAATATTTTGGACTACACTTATAATTTGGGTCATGGAGTATCACATTTATGTAGGATAGTATCACTTATTATACCACTTGAAAAGAGGAAATCTATATTTTTGAAAATGAAATGGCCTGGCTTATCTGTAAGTACTTTTGTCTATTTTTTGAAGATCTGCCTAAGAAGACTCTGGTGATGGGAAATGAGATCTGTTGGATATTAAATTAAGATGAATTCTGCGGGGCAAATGTGACTGCCTCTTGCAACCATGGATGCCATGTGTATACTTCACTAATCTGGGGGTCACTGTTCCCTTTGTAGTCATTAGAGAATTGTATGTTTGTTACAACAGTTTTACAGCACATGATTGTAAAAGATCTTGAAGAGACTTTGTTCATTTTTTACTAATTTGCATAAAGGACAAGTTTTGATTATCAGCAAAGTTATTCTAAGCCACAATTTTCCTCCCATAATGGTACTTCGGGATGATTCTTCTGCAAGCCCATATTATTCCTCTTATGAAATTTATCACACCTTACTATAATTATTTCCTTAAAGATGAATCACTTGGGAGGCTTCTTGACACCAAAGACTATATCAGATTCATTTCTGAATACCTTATTCCTACCACTGATGGGCACTGATAAATGTTGCATGACTACATAAATGGTAGTGAAATAACTCACTTTTAAATTTATTTGAAATAAATAGAAAATCACCTAGCATTTGCTTCAGAAAAAGAAATGAATAACAAGAAAATACACATACCAAAGTAAACTTTTATTTGTTAATAGTTCATATTTCAGCAAAACTCCTATGTTCTAATTCACCAAAAATTAATTATATTCTCCACCAAAATTTTATAATGTTATTTAAGAATGTGATAGTTTATTGTACAGATTTGATATGGGACATACTCATTATAATATGGGAAGGACAGACATTGTTATTGTATATATTATAAATTATTTGCATTTATTTTGGGAATATATAAGAAAAGTACAAAAATATATGCTGTAAAAGTCACTTATCCACATCTGTCTCTTGACCCTCAATACTTGTTCAACAGAAGTGTTTCTGGACTTCTGGTTGCAATATGGCAGTGTAGAAGCAAGCTGGCTTCACTCTGCTCCCCCCACCCACAGAAATTCAAAAGAAATAAATATACAGGGCTTGGATTATCATCAGCAATATCTCAGAACTCAAATAGGAGGAGCAGACAGTTCCTGAGTTCACAGAGAAGTGAAAACAATCCCAAGCAGATGGTAAAAATATCAGACTTCCATATCTGTAATGCCCCTCCCACAAATCCACCTAGCACCAAATACATGGAAAATCTCCTCTGACTTCCGGTTTCTACCTAGAAAAAATGATGTTAAGGTAGACAAACAGCTTCCCCACTGTCTTGGGTTCCCTGCGAGGAGACCTGTCCTTGCTTATAACCATAGGAAACATCAGATGTGACTGAAGGGAGAAACATCTCCAAGGACAGCAAGGCAAGAGTACCATCCCCAGCTCTGGGGAGTTTTTTTTTTTTTTTTAATTGAAGGAATATACCATAATTTATTTAACTAGCCAACATCTTTTTATATTTGGAAGTTCATGTTTTTTATAAGGAGGCCTTCCTGATTAGATAGTCACATTTGTGTCATGAATGTTCTTGCCACAATTTCAATTATTAGAAATGTCCTCCTGACCAAGGCCTAAATATTTTTATTAGTTATTACCTTATAGTGCTCTGTGACCCAGCTCCTTGCAAAGATAACACACACCTTTACCCATTTTTTTCACATCTTTATTGTTTTTCATTATTGGTTTTCCACATGGTGTGAATAATCTTAAGAGATTTGAGGTGGTGTGGTGGGCACACAGTCATCTTCTTTTTTCCTCTCTCTTCCCTTCATTCTGGTTCCATTGGCTTCATTACATCCTTAGGATCAATTATTTTCTCATTTTCTTTCTGTCTTACAGGCTGTCCTCAAAGCCATAGTTAACACAATATCACTTTCTTCCTGATATGATGGGCATTGTTCCACTGTGTAATTTTAACTCTTTCTAGTATATTGGTATCAAGGCTGCTGATCAGAACCTACTAAGAATATGATTGATTTCCTAACGATTAATTTATGTAACTTTTCCTGTGTCAAAACATTAAACTGTATTTAAGCACAAAACAAATTCAAACTATCATTTGAATTTGTAAGGAAACTTGAGTATGATTTACTAAGTTCAATTGCCTGATAAAATGTTATCATCTGAAATTCTTAGACATTTTCCGAGATATCATTTTTAAAAGCTTATTGAACTTTGCTGGATTTCATCTTAGATTATTATTTTTGAGATTTATTGTTTCTAGTGCTACATATTTTTTCTTCCTTTTCCTTTATTTTTGTATAAGACTATTTAAAAAGAAGTTACAGGATTGTTGTTTTTTATAATGCAATAAGAATTACACCTATTACTAGAAACATTAACAGAAGCAGGAGGGAAAAGGAGAGGGAGAAAGAGATGTTATAAAAGAAAAGAGAGAATTCAATTATTTCGAAAGACCCTCTTAAAATCATCTGTTTGATATGAGTAGGGTAAATGGTGTCAAAAGAAGTTTGTAGACGTTTTCATACATGATTATACACTTAAGTCCAATTCATATCCAAAGTCCTTATTCTTTTATCTGAGATTGCATTTCAGAAACATATTTCATGTTGAACAGATACTGTGAACCAAAGAAGATACTCATTTTCTCTGAAAAAGAAAATAGAAGTCAACTCAAATATTAACTGCTCCTTAGGATACTGAAGTAAAACTGGAATAAAGGAATTTGTTTAAAATCCAACAACTAAATAAATAAATAGCCATGGTAACACTTTGCCATAGATATAGGATTTATATTGCTTTCTTTTAACAGTATTTGTTTTTAAACTGCATGAGGTCTGAATAGACCCAATCTTCAAATCCAAAACACATATTTCTATAAACATTGCTTTAGGTTGATCGTATTTTGTTACCAGCAGGAAAAAGCTTCCATTTCCATGTGCAACGATATCATGCCACGGGGGATGGCAGAATACAATTAAGGAAGCCAGTGTCAATTGAAACCAGAAGCTGAGATGTCTGAACCACCAGATAGCTGGATGGGGATTTACATAATATGTAGGAAGTTTCAGGATCTATACTTAGATGATATCCCTATTCACAATTCCACGTCCATGTCATCTGGCACTTTCACAAATGCACCATGGCAGGGTATGCAAAAGGGCATTTTGGAGGGAGGGGATGACATCTTTCTGTCTTTAAAACAATCAGCTCTGCTTGCAAATATTCTTGTTGCAGTTAGATTTAACTAGTATGAAACAGCCCAAATTAAGGAGATTGTCTGTGGGTTGCATGAACTTGCTGCCTTCAGCATTTGAAAGTTGTTTTCAACTAAAAGTCTGACTACTTAGAATTCAAGCCCTATGCAACTAAGAGACTCCAAAAGAGGTAATGAACCATAAATTATTGCCGTTAGATATTTAATACTCAATCAGTATGTGCTCTCTCAAGCATATCCCACTGGCATTGCATTCATTCTGACAGTGTGGTACTGGTTCAATTACTTTGCTCATTTACAATAAAAGATTAATGAAAAGAGGTATATTTTAGTTCACAGAGATTAATTGCATCCCTTGCTTTCCCTACACTAGAAATATTCAACCCATAATCCTGATAGCTTTTGCATCAACAAGTACATGGAAAATTAATAGACTTTCTTCTGCTGGAAATCTCAGAGGGTTTTTCAGAGAGAAATACCCAGGGAAAATAAGATTGAAAGTTAGCTTTGGGCTGGAAATGAATTAATTTACCTGCTTCTTTAAATTTACTCTTATGACATTTTGAATTAGCCAGTATAAAGATATGTGTACTATAAGTTTTTTTTTTTATCTGCACATTTTTTGTGGTGTATTGGCAGAGCAAATTCCCTTTTGAGATCTAATTCTACCAGATAAACCCAGGTATGTTTATGGTTGGTGGATGTTCCAACATTTGAAGAGATGTCAACTGTTAACATTTCACAGTTTCTTCTTCAGAAAATAGATGCCAAGTGTACTAGTACATTTATTTTGATTTTTTTTTTTTTTTGAGCATAAGGTTATTTACCTCTGGGAAATCTAGGTTTAAAATTTCAAAGTGCCCCACTAGTAAATAATTCTGAATTTCCACAGACTTTGTAAGTATGGTACTATATTTTCCATTACCTTGAAGACAACAAGCAAACATCTCTGGCTGGTGTATAGGTAGAATAAAAGGAAATTTAAATGTATTGAGCCTTATATGCTTTATATGAAACTTATTAGAACTTACTTTGTATCATCCTTACAAAAATTTGGCCATATTATTGTCTCCATTTCTCAGAGAAGCAACTGAGGCTCAAAGAAGTGAAATGGCTTGTCCATGGTCTCACTATTAGCAAATGGCTAAAGCTGGAGTTAAACCATTACATTTCCATCTCTAAATTGCACTGTAGGATTGCACACCACATTAAAAATGAGAAAACCTCTGTTGCCAGGAGTAAACTCTTCTCTAAGCCTGATTTTGTTTGTCTATCAAGATGGTGACCATAACATTTACTTGACACAAATGTTTTGAGGATGAAGTGAGGCAACTGATATGAATGGAAATTAGGCAAGCAGAAGTGCTCTATGTGCAGATGGAAATAAAATATGGGTGGATTGGGGTTTTCACTGTGCAAACCTGATCCTTCAATCCTCGTGGAATTAGTCCCCTTGGCATTGCCAGATGGACTCTGTCTGAGCAGCTTTTCTGAGTTCAAATAGACAGTTTAATGACTCCTTCTTCTTTGCAATACAATCCATTAATCTATTCCTCAATCAGAACTACTCAGAAAAATTTCACTGGCAGAAATATCTAGTCTGTGGTTTTCTTGAAGTTGTTTTCCTATTGTCGTGAGAGATATATGTTAACTCCCACATATACTTAAGTGAAAAGAGAGAGAAGATAGCCCAATTTCCCTTCTCTTTCTTTCATGTACTTTTCCTATGCGCTAGCCCCCAATTTCAGTGATGTCAGCCCCTAGAAAACTGTAAAAGGTTTAGTAGATACTCCAATTTGTCAGTGGTCTCTAAGGAAGAACCTAGTGGATCAGAGACAAATACACTCTTTCTGAAAACACATATCCATCATAAAAATTGAAGATGAAGAGGGCTGAATCAACTTAGAACAAAATCCAGCCTCTTTGTCATAAAGAAAATACTGCCTTTGCAGCACCAACTGACCCATTTTTGTGATTAATTTCACTGAATTTATTATATTTGGGGCAGTGATTATATTGTGTCCAAAAGAATAAAGCTCATCATTGTATTTTGATGAAATAGCATATCTTGCAGCAATTGTAAGCTGAATTTGTTTTGTCATTATGTAGTGAGCACATTGGGAAAGATGCATTTCATTTTAAGAAGGCAACTAGAAACAATGACCAAAAAGCAGGTATTTTTTATGTTTGTTTTCATATTTATGAGAGATTTGGATGAGGAAGAACTGGTTGTTTCACCACAAATTTGTTGTTTGCTTTATAAATGATGACTGTACTTCCATTCAATGTGGTAGCCATCACTACCTAGAATTCTTTGTATTTTTGTGGTACCTGTATTAATACAGAACCTGTGTATTGTCTTTTTGAACTTTCTATTTAATAGTTATTATGTATAAAAACCAACCTGTGTAATCTTGGGCAAGTCTTTTAACCCTCTTAGGCTTTAACTTCTTCATTTATGAAATAATGGGATTTGTACCGAGTGTGAACCAACAAATGCTATGTATCTATTAGGATGTATTCCCAAGGGCCCGGAATTTAGTATTTCATAAAATACGGTGTGTGCCTTCAATAAGCTCAGCATGTAGTGGAAGATCAATGCAAGCAAAGAAGCAAACAAAAGAGAGTAATCAGCACCACCCTGGAGGGATTCACAAGATCCTAACAAAACAAGATGAACTATGTGACCAACATTAAGAGTGGGGTAGGTGTGAAAAGTCAGGAAACGTGTCACAAAAAATGTACTACTTTACCTATGACTCAAGGAATGAATACTAGTTTGTGGGAAGATGTGAGGAGATAGTGCAGAAAATAAAAGAAATAGCAATAACAAAAAAAAATTGTTCATTTAAAAAATCATGGAGGGGAACATGATGATATTATGGATTGGCATATAGGCAGGAGGATAGTTAAAGAGTCTGGCATGGGCCAAACCTTGTATTGCCTTGCAGGTCTGCTAGGATCCCTGAGCTTTATCTCAAGAGTAAACCACTGACACACATTTAGCAACATCAGATAATATCATGATTTAGTCAATACATGTGACTTTGAAGAATTTGTATAATCTCATGTTTATAAACTACTCAATAAAAGTGAAAGACAATGAAAAGCAAGAGAAAACTATGTTGAATACCCTTCAAATTTAGAGATTGTATTATCCAGAGTTCCCCAGAGCAATAGCACCAATAGGATATATAGAAAGAAAAAGAGATTTATAATGAATAATTGAATCATGTGACTATGGAGGCTGAGAAGTTCCACGATCTGCCATCTACAAGCTGGAGACCCAGGAAAGCTGATGGTGTAATTTCAGTCCAGCTCCCAAGGCCTTGGCCAGGGAAGCTAATGTTGGAAATCCCATTCCAAGGTCAGGAGAAGATTGATGTCCAACTCAAGCAAGTAGGCAGTAATGCTAAAAAAGGGTGAATTCCTCCTTACTCTGCATTTTGTTCTATTCAGTCCCTCAATGGATTAGATAATGTCCACTCACACTGGGGAGGAAAATCTGCTTTATTGAGTCCACCAACTCAAATGTTATTCTCCTCTGGAAATGCTCTTCTAGACACACTCAGAAATAATGTTTCAGTGACAATCCATGGTGCAGTCAACATGACACATAAAATTAAGGGATGTGATTCCAAATGTCTCTAATTTCTCCTTGATGTAAAATGACCATAAACCTTTTGAAATCTGCATTAGATAACTCTGTAACCCAATATAGATTAGGTAAACTTGTAACACCATCACAAATTCCTTATGTTATACTTAATGAAAACATTAAAAACCATCTTCTTCTAAATCCTTGTTATATAAATAATATACAAATATTATAATCACTAGACACTAATTTTTTCTTAATATAAATTAATTAAATTTTTCCAGATCATCTCATATCTCCAAACTCTTGGGGAGAGAAATCTATTTTGCCTTTTGAAGATCATGAATTCCTTCTTCCATTCTCAAAAATTGAGTTGTCTTCAGGCTCTGACTGGCCCCATGCCTAGCAGAGAGTTGAAAGGCTTCCTAATCCTGGGAGAAATATTGTAGGTTCTATGTGTCACCTTGGTTCCTTGAATTTGCTGTCCTAATAATTCTCTTGGTATTTCAATTCATTTGACTCTCCGAAATCATGCCATCCTGATATTCAACATGCCTTTTCTTTTTATGCATATCCTTGCCTTAAATCTCTGATCCTCATGGATATAGTCATGATTTTTATGTACCTAATCTGACACCTAATAGGAAGTACTAAATACAGCCCTACGCATTATAGACATGTCCTTCTTTTCTTTTTAATTTTTAAGAGCAGAAGTTTAAAATGAATGTTTGCTCTTCAGCCTCAATTCAGGCCATCTAGTATGATTTACACTGTTATTTCCAGTTAAAAGAAAACACAATCCCCTCTGCAAATTAATTTTAAATGTATATAATGCCTGCAGTAAACTGAATGGAACATCACAATAAATTGAGCATTAACTATTGACATCAAGAAATGCCAGTTTTGTCAGAGGAAAGTTGTTGGATTATAGAAAAAGCTTGAAATATCAATCACAATTCTTCTATTTCTACTGACTCTGTGACCTTGGAAAATTCATGTACTCTTCTAATTTAGACATCATTAAGTTTATTTTACAGACAAGGAAATGAAGATTTTGGAAAAATGTTTTACAGAATAGTTGCAATAATATTTACAAAGCACCTAGTACTGTGTGCCTGACACATATTAAGGACTTGCAAACTGGAAGCTGTTATCAGTAGTTATAACTGCATTCATCACTTAAGTACTGATAGACACTCTTCCCTCCATAAAAGGGACAAGGATATTCTTACCTGATCATACCTTCAAATTGGAAAGTAAAAAGCAGGTATAAAATTGAGGGTTAGAATCAGAGAAATACTCTGGAGGGGCGAGGGGGGCAAGGGCAATGTACGTAACCTTAAAAAATGTTAATGGTTTTTGGGCTCTAAAAGGAAACGAATAGTTCTTATAATCTTCAATTTGCTAAGGCCTTTTAAATATTCTTCTGAATCTCGCTATAAATGAGTAAAAATAAAAAAGAGAAACTCAAAAGTTTGACAACTTGAAAAGACTAATGCTTGTCCACCCCTATGTTGCTCCTGTGACAAGTTCAAATACCCTACTCAGTGCTCATTAAGCTTAGTGCTGACATTTGTCCTCTAATCCTCCTCTGATTGTTCATACCTAATGTAATAGTGAATCCAAGTCTGAGTTATGGTTAATAACAATATTTTAATGTCATTTGGTATTTTAGTATGCTATGGTCTCTAGAAGAAAATGAACCTTCATTATAATATAAATGCATTTTATATACAGCTTCAACCAGATTCTTGACTACTATTTCAATACATTTATTTCCAGCATAATCAAATTCTGAGAAAATTGGTTGGTACAGTGAACATTGGCTGAGTTATCCATCCTGTTGAATTTTAATTCATTGTCCTAAGAAAACCTGAAATTGGCAATATGACTAGAGTGCAAAGTCAACCACCAAAATGAACACATATAATTTGGAATTATTACTATCATAATGTCTCCCTACATATGTTGAACAAAGCAGTTACAGAAGGATTTTAATTTTAGAAGCTTAGGAGTGTTAACAGGACTGTTGTATGCAGTTAGTATACACAAAATAAAAATCAGGGTGATGAAAGTGCAGTGGTAATAATCCTAGAAAAAAAGGTAGGTCATAACAAATTATTCCTAAAACAGCAGCAAGAATCATATAGATTAGAAAACACAATATGACCAACATGTGAGATACCATGAAAGTCCCACATTATTGACTTAAACACACACTGTGTCTGAAAAAGAGGAGACATGTTCATATTTAGCAAATTCTTCTCAATTCTTTGTAAGCCCCTGGCCTGTTAACAACAAAAGGTCTATCAATTTCTTGGCATTAAGAAATTAGGTTAAACGATTAAGTTCAGGACACTGAGAATCAGAACTTTCATATTTTCCATGATGGTGAGAGAGGGGGAAAAAGGCAAAGCCACCTTGTATAATTTAGGTTTGTGGGGACAAGGAGAGATAATCAGATGCCATCAGAAGATTGAATCAAATGCCTTTGAAAATGTTTTCTCCTGAGACACAAGAAATAAAAAATTTTAACAGGTTTTGTATTCTCATCATCTTTATGGTTTTATTTAATTTAGAAAAGTATAGAAATAAAAAAACCCTATAAAGAATTCTGAAACTACTAAAAATTATAAAGAAGAAAAGAGAAATCCCCTTGCTACTATAATATGCTGCCTCTCTGGCTACCTCTAGGTGGAGACATGAAGAACATAGAAAGACTTTGAAGCCAGGATGACTTCTTGATATTGAAACTTGGCCGATTACAAACTTATTAATCTTGGGCAACTTAACTTCACTGTGTCAGAATTTTCTCAACTGTAAACTGGGAATAATAATAGTACCTACCTTTTAGGACTGCTATGAAGGCTAAATAAGTTGATATTTGAAAGTGCTTAGGACAGTGCAACGTTGCAAGAGCAATGAAAATGTTTGTAAACATAATAACAAGAAAAAAGATAGTAAATATAGTAGATTACAGTATTGTTTCTAGTTATACAGCCCTGATATCTGTAAGAGCAGATCCCTCCCCTCTCACTGCAATGGGCTTTCAGTTCTCCTACGGGAGGACAATCCTGCCTTGCCCATCTAAACTTGCTTTGCCTAATGAAATGTGAGTAGACAAGATACATACCATACTTGAATAGGGCCTTAAAAGCCATTGTGTGTTTAGTCCAATTCTTTTGTACTTTTCCCTCTACCATGATAATGGCATGTCTAAAAGAGGGACAGCTTCTTGGCCCATGTCTATTTGTGACAAATAGCATGAATATGAAACAAATATTAGTTGTTATAAGCCACAAAAATTTTTAAGTTCTCTATTACTCCAGCATAGTTGACTAATATAACAACTGAGCAGATAAACAAATGAAGGAATAAACAAATAAACTGTATTAGAATTCAGGTAATTTTTAAAATAAATCACCCTTAATTACATATTTAATTTCTCTAATAATCTTAAAATTTGTATATATATAATTTTATAATATACTTTTCACTTGGCTTATGAGGGCAGTTTCCTCACATTATTAAATAGCCTTTGAAAACCTTAGGACTTATAAATAAATTGAAATAGCCACCAGGAGCCTGTAGGTGACAATAATTATAATCAATTGTAGTACTAAGGTTGTTTTCTAATACTGAAACTGTAAAATGCAGGCATGATGTATTTAAAAAGTCTTATCATATATAAATAAAGTAGAACAAGGGATGACACAGAGAGGTTGAATTGTCAGTGCACATTCAAGAAGTTTTCAGTGGTTATCCAATAAATTTGAGTATATTTTCTTTGGCAACACCAACCAGAGGATGAATTGCATGCACCTAGGTCTGGTTTACTTAGTACATAGACTAGCCACATACTCATAATAGCAATGAACATGAGTGTAGAGAAAACTGATTTGATAATTTTAAAAAGTTAATAATTCATCATAAGATATTCAGAAATTCATTGGCCTTTCTTAGTCTTATTTTACCTATGTGAAGGTAAAACATATCATTATAATTCAGTGTGTCTGTCTTCAAAAAGTCATAACATTGCCTGTAAGCATGACATTAAGGATACCTACTATTATTAAACGAATATATTTTGAAGCATGTTCCATGAAATACTTGTTCCACATCATGCTGATAAAAATAACAACAACAACAAAACTTAAGAGATTTCAGAGTCAAAAAATTTTCAAAACTCTTGGTAAAACAGTGTTTGATAAAACTCTTTCCTTTAGAACTTTAAGGACCCTTTGAGAAGTCAATGTGTTTCACGAATTGGTAATAAGACATTCTACATGGAAAATTTTTAAAATGACCACAGGGTCCACTTTTGCATGCAGCATTTTGCAGCACTGTGATTTTTAATTAATACAAATAGGAATTTGTCTATTATCTGTTTAATTTGTCAAATAATCTTTGTCATGGTTTTATGTTTGTTAAGCAACCTTCATAACACCGAGTTTGTTTCCCAATCTGTAAAATGGGGATAATAATAGAACCTGCCTCAAAAAACCAGAATGAAGATTAAATGTGACTATTCAAACATAATTCTTAGCATAGAATCTGGCAGATAATAATAAATGTCTTATGTGCTTTACATGAACTAGCTCATTTAATCCTCTAAAGTTCCTTGAACAAGGAAACTGACATAGGAACCCCATAATTTAACCATTGACAGATTGCCTGTGTTCATTTCTAAGCTATTCCACTTATTTAAATAACACTGGCCAAGTTACTTAACCACACTCTGCGTTCCTTTTCTAATTTATAAAATGTAGATCATAACAGTATCTACTTCTGAAATAAAATGATAAAGAGTTTAGAAGAGTGCCTAGAACAGAGTAAGCATTCAATGAATATTATTATTTCTTTTATACTTAAAAATTTTTAATGCATATATATTGCATTAAAACATCAATATGCAATTATTTTCCCACCATTCAAGATTTTTAATATGTATTGATTCTGGATCAAAAATGTGCCAAGGGAAGACAAGAAATATCAAAATAACTTACAACAAATCTCTAAAACCCCTCACATATTAACATTGGTATGACAAAAATATGATTTATAGTACATGTTTGCCTTTACAGTACAGATAAGAAAATAGTACCCATACTAAATTCAACCTACTTATCAAAATTCTTAGTATAAGAATGAAAATACTCAGATGCTTATAAATAGAAAGATATTCAAAAGTTTCTTTAGGACAACTTCTTTGGTGTTTGTAAAACTGTATATGTTATTATTTATCTATCTATCATAAAGTCTTCTTTGGCTGCACATCCAAGTAGTTGGGGAGCGGAATTAGGGGTCTCAATAGGGGAAAGGAATTCCTCAAAAACTGATTCATGTGATTAACTGTACACTTTGGTAAATTCACTGAAAATCATTTAATTGTACACTTAAAATGGAGTGTTGGTTGTACGTAGATACAGCTGGAGCACTATGTATGTACTCTATGGACTACTTTGACAGAGTAGATTTTTGAATGTAACAAGATAAGTCAACTTGAGTGGTAATATATTTTGGGAAATCAGCTCACTACAAATTGTGACTGTAAACATTGTACTGTAAATG
>CAUYRT010061124.1:0-24947 GCA_963574885.1 Lepilemur ruficaudatus
TTTTAGTTGGCCAATTAATTTCTTTCTATTTATAGTAGAGACGGGGTCTCGCTCTTGCTCAGGCTGGTTTCGAACTCCTAACCTTGAGCGATCCGCCCGCCTCGGCCTCCCAGAGTGCTAGGATTACAGGCGTGAGCCACCGCGCCCGGCCCAGTATATAGGTTTTTAAAAAATTCCCTTTATCATGTGAGGACATTCTCTTCTATTCCTAGTTTATTGAGTGTTTTCATCAGTGTTTTTTTATGTTCGGAATTGCTTGCTTTCCACTAGGTTGCAAAGCTATTCTTCCCTGTTTTCTTTTAGGAGCTTTATAATTTTGGCCTATACATTTAGTATAACTTTTATGTTTGTTTTTTAGTATGGTATATGATGAGAATTAAGGGTTTTTTTTCCCTCCATATTAGTATCCTGTTGGTCTAGCACCATTTTTTGAAAATACTTTCTTTATCCAATTTTATGAACTTTTTTTTTCAAAATTTTTTGTCTTTTTATGCATGGATTTATTCTTGGCCTCCAATCTATTCTAGTGACGTATTTGTGTACCCTTATCTAGTAATACACTGTTTTAACTTTTATAGTTTTATAGCAAATCTTAAAATCAGATATTAAGTTATATTTTAAAGATATATTTCTATAATTGTGCTGTAAGATTTTGATCTAAAAATTGTACAGGGAAAAAATTGCTTTCTAAGCTTTTATGATTCTTTTGGTTGATCATACTAGTGTTATTTTGGGGAAGAAGTGTTTTAAGGTACAGAGGCACTAAGATCTGAGTTACCTAGCCATTGCTATTGTATCTACATTTAGCCTCCAACTTCTACTGTATTGTCTTTTCAATATTTTTCTATAAATCAGTTATTTGGTGGGAGAGGTAACTGTTCTACTTGTTCTACTTTCCAGGTATGACATTTAAATAGTCTTTTATTTTTGGCCATTCTTCTGGTCTCTGGTAGCCAGAGAGTTTTTTTTTAATTGTGGAAAAATATAAATAACACAAAATTTACCATTTTAATTATTTTTAAGTGTATGATTCAGTGCCATTAGGTATATTCACATTATTTCACAAACATCACCACTGCCCAGCAGCAGAACTTTTTTTTATCATTTCAAATTGACATTCTATACACAAGGGTTAGTTTTAAAAAAAGAAAAAAAATTGAGTACTTAGTTTGAGATACATAAATCGGAATTATGGTATGAAAATTTACTGAATCTTGGGGCTCTTCTGTTCTCCAGAGTCATCCTGTATTTCTCTTCTGTGTATCTATTATACTAGCTGGAGGATGCTAATTTAGCAATGACGTATCTTATTCAACACTTATTTATGTCATGCCTGTTTCCAAAAATAATTTCAAGGAGTGGCTTGCAGCAAAGGATGTATATGAAAGGTTAAAATAAAAAGGGAAAAATAATTTCAAAGAAAGAGGAAAGCAAATTATTTAACTGTGAAAACTGTCTTTTCTAAAAATTTGTTCGGTCAAGGTTAAAACAAAATATATTGCGCTTTTTTTTTTTTTTTTGGAGGCAGGGTCTCTGTCTGTCACCTGGGCTAGAGTACAGTGATATCATTATAGCTCACTGCAACATCAAACTCCTGGGCTGACGCAATCCTCCTGCCTCAGCTTCCTGAGTAGGTGGGACTACAGGTGTGAGCCACTATGCCTATCTAATTTTTTCTTTCTTTCTTTCTTTTTTTTGGTAAAGATGGGATTTAGTGCTTGCTCAGGCTGGTCTCAAACTCCTGGCCTCAAGCAATCTTCCCACTTCAGCTTCTGAGAGTGCTGGAATTACAGATGTGAGCCGCCATGCCCAACGTGAAATATATTGCTTTTTAAAAAAATTATAAAAGTAACACATGCTTGTTTGAAGAAATATAAACCATAAAGAAGTGTGTAGTATCTCACTCTCCATTGTCCTCATATACATATTATTTTATTCTCCTAGAGTCACTGTTCATGAAAATTTAGTGTTTAGTTCTTCCTGATATTTTTTTCCCTCTGTTAATTCAGGAGTTCAGTAGAAATGGATAAGCAGAACATTTTAGCTTTTGTTAAGTATTTTTGGTGTGGGCATTTCATGTTGCTTGCTTTGGAAATCAGATGAAGAGTCAGTAGAGTTGAAATTCTGATATAAAATTTAAATGCTGACCAATAATCTCAACTGTTTGGAAAATTGTCTTTCTTCTGTATTGAAGTAAAGCTGTGACAGGGATAAGCCGTTGTGAGCAAAGCCAGTAATTTCCTCAGATGTTGGCTTTGATTTTTTTCAATATCCAAGAAAATACTAAGTTGAGATTCTGTTAATATAACCAACCCCACACCACTTAGAATGCATGCAGAGTTGATTTTGTCCAAGAAATTTATTTATTGTTTTTAGAACAAGGGTCTCATTCTGTTGCTCAGGCTGGAGAATTTAGTGGCATGATCATAGCTCATTGCATCCTTGAACTCCTGGGCTGAAGCAATCCTTCCACCTCAGTGTCCCGAATAGCTGGAATTATAGGTGCATGCCACCCGGCCTGGCTAATATCCAGGAAAAATTTAATGGCAAATAATAACTTTTAATAGTTATCTCTAGTGGTCACTTTGGTTGTAGATAATTTCAGTCAAGTTCCTTAGGAACACTTAATTTGAATTATAGTATTTTATTTGGTGTCCTTGCCAGAATGAGAGCTTCAAAATTAGGTATGTAAATGATTTGATTTGATTCTGTGTATAAGTGAATTTTCTTATTTTTAAAAAGCGTTTCTCATTTTTAAATTAAAATTATTCCTACTACTATTTCAACTTTCTGATTTGTGATCAGATAGCTTTAAAAGTATGTATATGAATGAAATCCTATCCATAATCAGATTGTGGAAGAATTCTTTGTTACCTGATTTTTATTTTTCAGAGACAGCATATAATAGGTTCATAGTCTAATTGAAATACAAATCGTATCTGTGAAAAATACAAATTATTACCCAGTCTGCAATTGTAATCCAATTTAAAATATGTAAATATTTTAGTGTGATATTAAATATAAGGAACAATTGATCAAAATCTAAGTGAATTTATTTCCCCTCCATAACATCTCCAGATATACTCCAGGTTACCCTTGGATGGTGACAGACCTGGAGATAGGCATTAAAACAACTTTGACTGTTATTCAGAGTTAATAATATTTTAGTTAATTCTCCTCCTATTCTATTATAGTTACCTTCAGTTTGTCTCAATGTGTTTATTTCATTTTTGTAGTGGTGTGGTCCCTCCCCTGTTTGGTGGGAGTAATGTTTCTTTTCTGTAGAAAGTGAGGCATAAGGACGAGGCATTCCACCGTTTTGTAAATATAGTCAGAACCTTATTAATATAACATGATCAGTGGGATGCAAAAAATTCAGTAACATAAAATGTGAGGGTTTCATTTACCGTGAGTTTAGTGAAATTGAAATGATGGAGGGGGACTAGTTGGCCAGTAGTTCTGAGAGTCTAGCTTGTGAACCAAATCATTCCCAGTCCTAGTTGCAGTTTGATGTAAACAAATAATGTAATTCACTGTAAGAAGCGTTATTAGTAATAGAGGTATGTTAAATGTATAGTGTTATCACAGGAGAAAGACTGATTTGCTGTTTTAGAGATTGAAGAGGGCTTCATAGGTGGTGCTAGAGTTGGAGCTTAAGGGACACAGAGAGAACTGGGGAAAACAAAGTGCACTCTAGAAGGAGGATATGTGCAGAGATGTAGAAGGATGAAATTGTGTGGCACTTTCAGGGAACTACAAATAGTTTAGTATCATCAGAATACAAGATTCATGAGAAGCAGAAGTTAGAAGTTTTTTTTTTTTTCTACCATAGGTAATGGGGAACAACTTAGGAATTTAAGTAGAACAGCATTAGATATGCCTTTTTGAAAGATTTGACTTTCACATTGAGATGCATGCTGAATTGGAGGGAGAAGAAATCATTGACAGGGAAACCCATTCAGAGAACATTGCAAGAGTACGGGTCAGAAAAAAGAAGAGGCAAAACTTAGTGATAGTGAAAATGAAGAAAAGATATATTTTTAATCTAGTTATATTGATAAGTTTACATTTTATAGTGAAACAAGGGTGACGGATGTGTTTAGGTTGAGATACTGATAAGAAGGATCTCTGAGAATTTGTGTAATTTAGAATTAGATCATTGGAAAGAGAATAATAGGCTGTTATGTCAGTCTAGGGTTCAGTTGGGCAAGTTTACTGTCTGAGCTTTACTTCTGTCTTATTGAATGATATGTTTTATACTGTATAGGGCTGTGGTGATAATGAATTAATGCCTGCAGCATAAACAGGACAATGCTTACTGTGGGCTATCATGTTCAAGACAGTGAGTTTTTTTTTTCATTATTTAAAAGTGTTAAAATCTTTAAAAATTTATTTTAAATTGTTATAAAATACACATAAAATTTACCATATTAACCATTTTAAGGGTGTAGTTCAGTGGCATTTAGTACATTTACATTGCTGTGTAACCATCACCACCATCCATCTCTGCAAGTCTTCATCTTGCAAAACTGAAACTCTGTATCCATAAATAACTCCCCAATGTCCCGACTTCTCCCAACCCCTGGCAATCACCATTCTACTTTCTATGAATTTTACTAGTCTAGGTACGTCATATGAATGGCATTATCAGTACTTATTTTTTTGTTCCTGGCATCTCCCTCCCTCCCTCCTTCCCTTCCTCCCTTCCTTCCTTCCTTTCCTCCTTCCCTCCCTCTTTGTAAAGCACAATCCAGTTTATTTCATTTAATGTAATGTCCTAAAGACTTATTCATCTTATAGCAGCTTTCAGAATTTGCTTCCTTTTTAAGGCTGAATAATATTTCCTTGTATGTATGTATAACATATTGTTTATCCATTCATCTGTCGGTACAAATTTGAGTTTTTTTCCACCTTTTGGCTAGTGTGAATAATGATGTTGCTATGAACATGGATGTACAAATATCTCTTTGGTGAAAACAGTCGTTTAAACTAAAAAATATAAGCATCATATGTCCTTGTGAAGTAGCTACTATTACATTCATTTTTGGATAAGGAAACTAAGATATAGAGAATATAAATAACTTATTTGCCTAGGTTCACACTATTTATATATTAAATACATCAATTTTAACCTTTTTTTCCCAATCATATTTAATCTAAACCCTGTTAGTAAGGTATCTGGCTCTTTCCTAAAGTTTTCCATGCACCAATTCATGAGGAATCAATTTTAATTTCTTCAAATTATTATAAATGCATGTTATAAATGCAGCTATTTCAGAATCATAGGCCCTATTTAACCTGGCATGTAATAATTTTTATTAATTCCTTTAAATGCATCCCAGATTTTTATAGTTATTTAAGCTTTGGAATCTCAAAGTATTGATGTCCTGACTAAACTTCACCTTGATATTTTAAAATGTCTCCTCAGTATTTTTTGGTGAATTAATATTTCTGCACTAGCAAAGAGCAAGATATTCTATAGATTATACTTATTATTTTTTCTCTGTGAACTACTGTGAATTTGGCTGTTTTTCTTGAATTTCTAAATAAAAACATTTTAAGTGCCTCCTGTTATATTGTTATATTTCTTATAAAACTTCCATATTTTTTTTTCTAGTTGAAAAGAAGCCTAAGAAATAAAGTCATCTCTCTAGACCATAAAAGTAAAAAAAGTGTCCATGGGTGTCCTGTCACTTCTAAGTCATCACCAGAAAGGTAAGATACAAGTATGTGTGATACTTGAATGGACTTATAAATAGTGTGACCATGGATAATTTATGTAAGCTCTTTGGGTTCTCAATTACCACAATGTTTAAAATAGAAGGGTTGAACTCAGTATTCTCTAAGATTACTTTCAAGCTCTTTCTGTGATTCTAAGTCATCTTAACTCCTTGTTTTTGTGCACTTAGAGCATCTTGATAAGCTTTTGCTGATAATGCAGGAGTTATAGTGGACTGATAATGATGCTTGAAGCATTTGTGGTCACCAGTGAAAAAGATGATCCATTTAGCAACTATGGTCCTATAGTCATAGTATTAATGAATTATGTATATAGTGGAATTAAATATCTGAGGGATTCAAATTGCAGTTGTTGTGGGAAAGAATTTGGAGCATTTTACAGTTAGACATCAATAAATGATTAGAAAGTTGTTATTTTAAAAACGGGTATTGAATTTTCTTTTATAGTGTAGTCAATGAAAAGAAAATGACAATAGCAAAGTAAAAATTGTAATTACTGAAAATTCGCACATATTTAGGAGGCTAAGTGTAGTCCTTGAATTTATGTCAGAGTACTTTTGTAAGCTACTTAGTCTTCTTCTACCTTTTTAAGTAAATTGTCTGTAGGCAATATAAAAATATATTGGTGATTCCATAGCAATTTATGAAACTTTTGACTTTCTATCGTACTGTGGAGAAATTGTTAAGGTAAATGAGGCAGCTCTATAGAAGCAATGATGGTGCTCTGATCCTCAGAACAAACCACAAACTCAGTTTGCAGACTTGTTTTTTTAAAAATTCATAACAAAAATTATATTTGATTTGATTTGAGAGATAGAATGCTAGAGGTAAAGGACATATATATATATAAAACTGAGACAGGGTCTGTCTTTGTTGTCCAGGCTAGAGTGCGGTGGTGTTATCATAGCTCACTGCACCCTCAAACTCTCAACCTCCTGGGCTCAAGCGATCATCCTGCCATAGCCTCCCTAGTAGCTGGGACTACAAGTGCACACAACCATGCCTGGCTAATTTTTTCTATTTTTTTGTAGAGGTGGGGTATCACTATGTTGCCCAGGATGGTCTTGAACTCCTGGCCTGAAGCAATCCCCTGCCTTGGCTGCCCAGAGTGCTAGGATTACAGGTGTGAATCACTGCACCAGTCCAGGAATCAAATTTTTTAATTGAAAAAAATCCAGCCACATTTTCTGAAAGGTTTGCAAGATTGTTTCATTTTATGGGAGAGTTACCCTGAAGATTTTGCATGCTTTAAAACTTACATCATTCAAGTCTCACTTTTCTGTAAGAATGCTCGTAAAATAGTGGGGACAGGTTTTTTGAGAATATCAGTCAATAATTATTGTAACATATTATTATTTTAATATTACCTTTTATTTTCCTGGCATTACCTTTAATATTTTTTCAGTTTGTTTTCTACTAAATTATCAGCCTAGCCTTCCTTTCCTTGTAAAGTTTACATCTGACTGCTATTCCTGAGTTAATGATTTCCAGGCATGTTATCAGCATTAGCATTGTAATGTCCGCTTAGTATACACTTATTGACATTGTTAGAGGATAAAAAGATTTTAAAATTCAATAGCAGTAGATATTAAATTAAAAGCACAATAATAGGCCAGGCTTTGTGGCTCAAACGTTTAATCCCAACACTTTGGGTGGCCAAGGCAGGAGGATTGCCTGAGGCCAGGAGTTCAAGACCAGTCTGGGCAACATAGTGAGACCCAATCTCTACAAAAAATGAAAAAAATAGCCAAGCATGGTGGTGCTTGCCTATGGTCACAGCTACTTGGGAGGCTGAGGCAGGAGGATTGCTTGAGCCCAGGATTTCGAAGTTACAGTAAGCTGCCCCGCTGATTGCACCACTGCACTCCAGCCTGAGTGACAGAGCAAGCCCCTATCTCAAAAAAGCCCCCAAAACGAAAAACACAATAATGATCAATATCACCATATTTTTAAACACAAAAAGAACCATGTGGTTAACAAGATCATGACAAGGGAAGATGGCTTTTTTTTAACTTGTAAAAGTGATATAGCCAACAAGCAATAGGATAAATTAGTTTTACAGTTTACTGAGCTACCCAGCTTTGGAATAATAGAATGTGATTTTTGACAAATTTTTAAAATCTAGAGGGCTCTGTATTATTTCAAAATTTGTACCTGAAGTAAGACCTTATTAGTAAATATTGTATTAATTCAAATTCAGAAACTTAAAATGTTCATAAAATGCTTCTGCATTGTCTTTTTGGGGGGGACATGTGCTAGAATATTTAAAAGTGGCATTAAAAAAATCTATTGTGTACAGTAGTAGAGAGGATCTGAGCCATTTCCAAGTCCTAATGTCTTAAAATAGATGGGGGCATCCTCTCTATACTTTAAACTAGTATTTTTCTGCCTTTACTGAAGGTTCTGGAACTTTTTTTTTTTTTTAATTGAGACAGAGTCTCACTCTGTTTTCTGGGCTAGAGTGCTGTGGCGTCAGCCTAGCTAACAGCAACCTCAAACTCCTGGGCTCAAGGAATCCTCCTGCCTCAGCCTCCCAAGTAGCTGGGACTACAGGCATGCACCACCATGCCCGGCTAATTTTTCCTGTATATTTTTAGTTGGCCAATTAGTTTATTTCTATTTTTAGTAGAAACGGGGTCTCGCTCTTGCTCAGGCTGGTCTCGAACTCCTGACCTTGAGCAATCCACCTGCTTCAGGTCCCAGATTGCTGGCATTACAGGCGTGATCCACCGCGCCTGGCCGGTTCTGGAACTTTTGATTCTTAACCTTTTTCTAAATCTTCTACCTCTAAAAGGTAGGTAAAATGTTTGGGATGGTTAAAATGTCTGGAAACTGAGATGTGCTAGAGCATGTTTAGTTGTCCCAATGAAACCAGCTTACAAGAGTTAAACTAATAGGCCGAATTAGGAAGTGAGTGACTTGGTTCAAAACAATGAATAGGAATGGGAAATTATCACATACTTGCTTCATAGCACAAGGGGCATGTGTTCGTATCTTTGAACAACTCTCTTGAGTGGATTGTTTTTAGAATAAAACCAGGTTGGTTTGCCTGTTTCAAAGGAATTATTTTTTCTTTGTTGATCTCATTTTTGCTATCAATGAGCTTACAAAATTTTTACCTATAGACTTAGTTCCCATGTAATATAACATTCTTATCAAATCATATTATTCTTCTTACTCTACTAATTACTATTTTGGGGGCTTTTGGCATATCAGAGTACATGAGCAATATCATCAGTTTGGAAATGAACACCCTCTATTTATAATTATGGCAGCCAACATCTATTGAGTGCTTATTATATGCCAGGCATTAGGGTAATTCTGAATTGTTTCATTTAATTTTCACAAGTCTGTGAGATATAAATGTCATTGGCTTTATTTCATAGTTGAGGAAATTTAGGTCTAACTCATTGTAATGGGGAGGGTCTACAGGCATGTGCCACCATACCTAGCTAATTTTGGTAGAGACAGGGTCTTGCTGTGTTGCCCAGGCTAGTTATTTGTATATCTTTTTTGAGAAATGTCTATTTAGATCCTTTGCCCATTTTTAAATTGGGTTGATTGTTTTCTTGTTGTTGAGTTGTAAGAGCTTTTTAAAAAATATATATATTCTGGTTATAATTTCCTTATCAGATATATGATTTCCATATATTTTTTCCCATTCCTTTGTTTAACTTCTCACTTTCTTGATGTTGTCCTTTGAAGCATAAAAGTTTGAAAATTTTAATGAAGTCCTATTTATTTTTCTTTTGTCACTGTGCTTTTGGTATTATATCTAAGAAAACAATGCCTAATCCAAGGTCATGATGACTTATTCCTGTGTTTTCTTCTCTTATGTTTAGGTCTGTGATTTATTTTAAGTTAATTTGTATGTATGGTATGAGATAAGCATCCAAATTAATATTTTTACCTGTGGATATTCAATTATCTTAGCACCATTTGTTGAAAAGGCTATTACTTTTCCATTGAATTATCTTGGCACCTTTGTCAAAAATCAGTTGACAGTATATGTCAGGATTTATTTCTGGATTCTTAATTCTACTCCGTTGATCTATATGTCTGTCCTTATGCCAGTGCCAACATGTCCTGCTGCAACTTTGTAGTAAGTTTTGAAAATGGGAAGTGTGAGTCCTAAAATTTGTTATTTTTTAAATATTCTTTTGGCTATTTTGAGTTTCTTGAATTTTCAGTTGAATGTTAGAATCAGCTTGTCATTTTTAACAAAAACACCAACAAGAATTTTGAGATTGAATTTAGAGATTGTATTGAATCTGTAGACTGAATCTGGGAATGTTGCCATCTTAACAATGTTAAGTTTTTAGATCCGTGAACATGGATGTCTTTCCATTTATTTAAGTATTTTATATTTTCTTTCAGTAGTGTTTTGTAGTTTTCAGTGTGTTGTACACTTTTTTGGTTAAATTTATTCCTAAATATTTTCTTCTTTTTGATGACATTGTGAATGGGATTGTTTTCTTAATTTTATTTTGGCTGTTTATTGCTATCGTGTAGGAATACAATTGATTTATGTATGTTGGTCTTGAATACTATGACCTTATTTAATTTTTGATTAGTTCTAGTAGTTTTTAGTGGATTCCCTGGGATTTTGTATGTATAAGAGCATGTCATCTGTAAATAAATAAAGACAGTTTTACCTCTTTTTATTCAACTGGATGCCTTTTTTCTCCTTTCCTTGTCGTTCTGGTGCAACATTCAGTATGATGTGGAATAGAAGTGATAAGAGTGAACATCTTTGTTTTCTTTCTTCAAAAACAAAAGCGAATCTGTCTTTCACTGTGAAGTATGATGTCTGCTTTAGATTTTCATGGATGCACTCTATTTTAGAAAAAAATTAATTTTTGTTTTAAAATTTACAAATAATAATTGTGTATATTTATGGGGTACATTGTGAAGTTTTGATCTATGTATACATTGTAGAAAGATTAAATCAAGCTAATTTATATATCTACCACCTTACCCACTTATTTTTTTTTGTGGTGAGAACATTAAAAATCTATTCTTTCAGCAATTTAAGAATATACAATACTAAATTATCATAAACCGTGGTTACCATGCAGTGCAAGAGATCACTAAAACCTATTCCTCCAGTCTAACTGAAATTTTGTACCCTTTGATCAACATCTCCCCTTTCCTGACTGTTTCATACATGAGAGGAGCAATCAATCCATTACAACTATACTTCTTTTTTTTCTTACATAAAAGACTGTGGAAGTTAGGGAGAGGAAATTAGCATCTTCCTGTGACTACCTAGATTGGGGATACTCAGTGATATTTTTGAAATATGGGTACTTCATGATGTTGATCTAATTAATAGTTTCAACAGGCTTGATTTATAAAAAACCACAAATATCCTTATAAATTGAAAGCAGCAGCATTTCTGTTGTTATATAGTGTTTCTTGAAGAGCAGACTGCTTACACCTGAATTACCCATCCTGCTAGCTAAATGTAAAGATTGTTATCTTCATCTCATTTCTATTAAATCAGAATATCTGAGAATGAGGCCTGAGAAACTATGATATAAATATGCTCTCCAGATGATTTTAGCAACACTAAAATTTAAAAAACACTTAAGCTAAGCAATTAGTGAGCTGGACTAAAGCCTTTTTTCCCCAAGTATAGTAAGTTCATTCTTATTACTCAAGGTAGTTCTATAAAGTCACTGCCAGCACTGAACTAGTGAATACTGAGCTCTTGGTCTTAGGAGAAATACAGGTTAGGTTCCTGTGAGCCTCTGCTCACATTTTTGTCAACCATAATTCCATTGGCATTATATAGGCTCATTTGCCAGCATCCTTGTAAAATAAGCCAGTCTCATAGGATTAAGAACCTGCCACATAACCCTTTTTTTGTGTAAATCTAGAAGGTAGTTTTTTTTCCACGAGGTAATCATCATCCTCAAAGTATTACTTCTGACTTGTTTAATTTTTCTTTTATTTTTAGTTGATATGTAATAATTCTATGCATCTATGGGATGTAGAGTGATAGGTAATGATCAAATCAATGTAGTTTGCATATTCATCACCTAAAACAATTATCATTTCTTGGTGTTATGAACATCCAGAATCTCTAAATAAATTATAGTTAACCATTTTCACCCTATGGTGTTGCAGAACACTGAACACATTCTTCTTATCTAGCTATAATTTTGTATCATTAACCAATCATCTCTGCATCCTCCCCTTTTGCCTACCCTTCCTAGTTTCTAATATCCACAGTTGTACTCTCTACTTCCATGGGCTCATTTTATTTTTTTAAAGCTCCCATGTGTGAGTAACAATATGTGGTATTTACCTTTGTAGGACTTACTTGTATTGTTTAAGATAATGACCTCCAGGCTCATCCATGTTGCTGTGAATGATAGGATTTCATTCTTTTTTATGGCTGAATAGTTTTCCAGTGAGTATATATATTACATTTTCTTTATCCATTCATCTGTTGATGGACATTTGGTTGATTCCAAATCATAACTATTATGAATAGTGCTATAGTAAACAGGGAGTGCAGTTATCACTTTGGTATACTTATTTTCTTTCCTTTGGATAAATACCCAGTAGTTAGATTGCTAGATTATATGGTAGTTCTATATTTAGTTTTTTGAGAAACCTCCATACTGTTTTCCGTAATGGCTGTATTAATTTACATTCTCACCAACAATGTATAAGAGTTCCCTTTTCTCTGCATCCTTGCTAGCATTTGCTATTTTTTCTCTATTTGATAGCCATTCTGATGGGGGTGATAAGATATCTAATTGTGGGGTTTTTTTTGTTAACGAAATTTTTTTTAAATTTCAAAATACTAAGGGGATACAAATGTTATTATTACATGGATAGCTTTTATGATGCTTAAGTCAGGGCTATTAGTGTGTTCATCACCTGAATAGTATTCATTGTACCTGATAGGTAGGTTTTAATCCTGCCCTCCTATCCCCTTCCTTGTCTTGATTTCCAATGACTTTTAATTCTCTCTGTGCCCATGTGTGCCCGTTTATTAGTTACAAATTATTAGAGAGTACATGTGGTGTTTTTTTTTCCATTCCTGAGATACTTCACTTAGGATAATGGTCTCTAGTTCCACCCAAATTGCTTCTAAAGACATTAATTTATTTTAATGGCTGAGTAGTACTATATATGTATGTATGTATACATGCACACACATACCACATTTTGTTAATCTACTTATGAATTGATGGGCACTTAGGTTGATTCTAGGTCATTTTGCTGCAGTAAACATTCTAGTGCAGGTGTCTTTTTGAAAAAATGACTTCTTTTCCTTTTAGTAGATACCCAGTAATGGGATTGCTGGATCAAATGGTAGGTCTGCTTTTAGCTCCTTGAGAAATTGCTACATTCTTTTCCATAGAGATTGTACTGTTAATAATTTACAGTTCCACCAAGTGTGTATAAGCATTCCTTTTTCTCTGCATCTGTGCCAGCATCTATTGTTTTTTGACTTTTTTAGTAATAGCCATTCTGACAGGGGTAAGGTGATTTCTCATTGTGGTTTTAATTTGCATTTCCCTGATGATTAATGATATTGAGTACTTTTTCATAGTTTGTTTTAGCTGAAAAGCTTTGTTTTTTTCTGAAAAGCTTCTGTTTGTCTTTTGCCCGCTTTTTAATGGTGTCGTTTGTTTTTTCTTGCTAATTTATTTGAGTACTTTGTAGATCTAGATATTAGCCCTTTATCAGATGTATAGCTTTTGAAAATTTTCTCCTATTCTATAGATTGTCTGTTTGCTCTGTTGATTATTTCCTTTGCTGTACAGAAGCATTTTAATTTAATCAACTCCCATTTATTTATTTTTGTTGTTGCTGTCATTTCTTTTGAGGTCTTATTCATAAATTCTTTGCCTAGGTTATGTCTAGGAGAGTTTTTCCTACATTTTCTTCTAGAATTTTTATAGTTTCATGCCTTACATTTTTTATAGTTTCATGCCTTATATTTAAGTCTTCAATCCATCTTTTTTTTTTTTAAAGCTTTTCTGATGCTTTTCCTTATCACACAACACACCGCCTGTAATGTGTGCAAAGAAGAAATGAGGGGTGGAAGGAGAGGAAGTCAGTTGGGAAAGGCTGGATCATCGTTTCATTTCTTCTCTTTCTTCTTATCCTTCTCGTTCATAGCCAGGATCACCATGAATTTTCTGAAGAGAGTAACAAAATCTAAGAAGAGATCAATGCAATGCCAGATATAATCCTTATCTCCATTTTCAGCTTTTCAATAATGAATTGAGTATCAAAAAGGACAAAGCCACACATGATCACCAGCCCCACATACAGGTTTGCCTGGAAAAGCCAAATGGATCCAAAGAAAAGGTTTCCCAGGGAAGATAAGAGCATTAGGCTCATAGCTGACATCAAGATACCTCCCAGAAAGATGTAGCTACAGCACCTGGCATAGAGTGCACTCAGGGAGAAGCAGGTGAAGATCATTGCTGTGCCCGTGAAGGCAGTGGGAAGGATGCTGGGGTTGATGGCAGTGCACAGCTCCAGGGCAGGGCCCAGGCCAAATCCAGTAAGGAAAGCAAATCCAGCAAGAAGTCCCAGTCTTTTCTGCTCAGTTTCATGGCTATGAGGTGTTGCCGTCAGCCAAACCATCAACCCCAAGGAACCCAAGGCAGAGAGCCGGCCAGCCTGAATGAAATGAGTAACCACATGGACATAGGCTCCTGCGGCCACCGCAAACATACATAGAGCAAAACTCGCATAGACCTTCTTCAGGTGTTGCTGTGTGGAGGGGGTTATATGGGAAAATTTTAAGAGTGCATCAAAGTTGATCTTCTGATCAGATATGTTCATGGTTCCCGAGTCTGTGTGACAAAGCCTCCCCTCTTCTTAGCCCGCCTGTCCGGAGGCTACAAGCTCTTCTAACTCCAGTGTACTATCTTCAATCCATCTTGAATTAATTTTTGCATATGATGAGAGATAGGGGTCCTGTATCATTCTTATGCATGTGGCTGTCCAGTTTTCCCAGCATTATTTATTAGAAAGGGCTTCCTTTCCTCACTGTATGTTGTTACCTGCTTTGACAAAGATCAGTTGGTTGTAGGTAGATGGTTTTATATCTGGGTTCTCTGTTCTGTTCCATTGGTCTATGTCTCTACTCTTATACCAATACCATGCTGTTTGGTTACTGTAGCCTCATAGTATAATTTGAAGTCTGGTAATGTGATGCTTCCAGATTTGTTCTTTTTGCTAAGATTGCTTTGGCTATTTGGGCTCTTCTTTGGTTCCAAATGAAGCATAAAATTATTTTTTCTAGATCTGTGAAATATGTCTCTGGTATTTTGGTGGAGATTACATCGAATCTGTAAATCGCTTTGGGCAGTGTGAACATTTTGACAACATTGATTCTACCAATCTATGAGCTTGAGGTGTTTTTCTATTTGTGTCATCTGCAGTTTCTTTCATCAGTGTTTCATAATTCTTGTAGAGATCTTTCATCTCCATGTGTAAATATATTCTTAAATATTTCATTTTCTTTGTAGCTATTGTGAATGGTATTGAGTCTTTGATTTGACACTCAGCTTGTCTGTTATTAGTATATAGAAATGCTACTGATTTGTGTACATTGATTTTGTAATCTGAGATGGTGCTGAATTTTTTGTTTTTCAATTCCAGGAGTCTTTTGATGGAGATTTTGGGATTTTCTAGAAACCATATCATATTGCCAGTGAAAAGTGATAGTTTGACCTCTTTCCCGATTTGTATACCCTTTGTATCTTTCTCTTGTGTGATTGCTGTGGCTAGGACTTCCAGTAGCATGTTTAATAGAATTGATGACAGTGGTCACCCTTATCTTGTTCTAGTTCTTTTTTTTTTTTTTGAGACAGAGTTTCTCTCTATTGCCCAGGTTAGAGTGCTGTGGCATCAGCGTAGCTCACCACAACTTCAAACTCCTGGGCTCAAGGAATCCTTCTGCCTCAGCCTACAGGCATGCACCACCATGCCCGGCTTATTTTTTCTGTATAATTTTAGTTGTCCAGCTAATTTCTTCCTATTTTTTTGGTAGAGGCGGGGTCTCGCTCTTGCTTAGGCTGGTCTTGAACTCCTGAGCTCAAGCGATCTGCCTGCCTCAGCCTCCCAGAGTGCTAGGATTTTGTTCCAGTTCTTGATTTGAGTATGTTGAATCATTCTTGTATCCCTGAGGTGAAGCCCATTTGATCATGGTGAATTATTTTTTTGATGTTGAATTCAGTTTGCTAGTATTTTTGGGGGGCTTTTTGTGTATATATTCATAAGAGATATTGTTCTTTAGTTTTCTTTTTTTGTTGTGTCCTTTCCTGGCTTTGGTATCAAGGTGATACTGGCTTCATAGAATGAGTTAGGGAGGATTCCCTCTTCTCAATGTTATGAAGTCATTTCAGTAGAATGGGTACTTTCTTTGATGTTCTCGTACAAGTCAGCTGTGAATCTGTCTGCTCTGGGCTGGTTTTTTTTGGGGGGGGGATTTTTTTTGTAACTGCTTGAATCTCACTGCTCGTTATTCCTCTGTTCAGGATTTCTGTTTCTTCCTGATTGAGTCTTGGGAGGTTGTGTGTTTTCAAGAATTTGTCTATTTCCTCTGTTTTCTAGTGTACATGTGCCGAGATTTTCATAGTATTCAAAGATGGCATTTTGTATTTCTGTGGTATCAGTTGTAATATCTCCTTTTTCATTTCTGATTGAGATTATTTGGGTCTTTTCTATTTCCCGTCAATCTAGCAAGAAGTCTGTCAATTTTGTTTATCTTTCAAAGAACCAACTTGTTGTTTTGTCAGTTGTTTGTATTATCTTTTGGTTTTCATTCCTTTTCATTCTGCTCTGAGCTTTGTTATTTACTTTTTTCTGCTGGCTCTGTTTTTGGTTTACTTTTCCTTCTCTAATTCTTTGAGATGTGACATTAGGTTGTTATATCCTGATCTATTTTTTTGATGTATGCATTTAAGGGCATGAATTTTCCTCTTAGGACTGCTTTTGCTGAATCCCATAGATTTTTGATAGCTTGTAATCACTTTTGTTATTTAGTTTGAGGAATCTTTTGATTTCCATCTTAATTTTATCATTAACCAAAGATTGTTCAGCATCAGATTGTGTAATTTCCATGACTTTGTGTAGATTTTAGTGTTTCTTTTGAAGTTGATTTCTAGTTTTATTCCACTGTGGAAATAATACATGGTATGATTTCAGTTTTTTTTCAATTTGTTGAGACATGTTTTGTGGCTTAAAATATGATTGGTTTTGGGTACTGTCGCATGTGCTGATTAGAAGAATGTATATTCAGTAGTTTTTGGGTAGGATCTTCTGTAAATGTCTGTTAGGTCTGTTTATTCTAGAGTCCAGTTTACTTCTACTTTCTTTACTTATTTTCTGATTCAGTGATCTCTCCAGCTCTGTCAGTGGGGTGTTGAAGTCCCTGGCAATCATGATGCTACTCTTTATCTCTTTGCTTGGACCTAGGAAGATTTGCTTTATGAATCTGGGAGCTCCTCTCTTAGGTGCATATATATTTAGTATTATTATATGTCTTGTTGACTTTCTCCCTTTAGCATTATATAATGACCATCTTTGTCTTTCTTTGTCATTGTTGATTTAAAGTCAGATTTATCACATAGGATAATGGCTATACCTGCTCTGTTTTGCTTTCTGTTTGCATGGAATATTTTTTTTTCATCTCTTCACCTTGCGTCCTTGTGGGTTAGTTAGATGTATTTGCTGGAGACAGCAGATAATTGGGTTATGTTTTTTTATCCATTCAGCTAGTCTGTCTTTTGAATGGAGCATTCAGATTGTTTATGTTGAGTGATAGTATTGATTAGCGGGATGCTGTTTTGTTCATCATGTTAAGTAGTACCTTATTGCTTTGTTTTCCCCCTTGTGAGGTTTTTTTATATGAGCTGTAGCTTTAGCTTTTTCTTCCCCTACCCTGGAACCACTGATGCAGTCGTTGCATGGCTTTTTCATTGTGGTTTTAATTTGCATTTCCCTGATGATTAGTGATGTTGAGCATTTTTTCATGTATTTATTTTGGCCATTTATGTCTTCTTATATGTCTTCTTTTGAGAAATTTCTATTCAGATCTTTTGCCTACCTTTTTTTTTTTTTTTTTTTTTTGAGAAATAGTCTCACTGTGTTGCCCGGGCTAGAGTGCCGTGGCGTCAGCCTAGCTCACAGCAACCTCACACTCCTGAGCTCAAGTGGTCCTTCTGCCTCAGCCTCCCGAGTAGCTGGGACTATAGGCATGCGCCACCATGGCTGGCTAATTTTTTTTTATACATTTTTTTTTTTAAATTGGCCGATAATTTGTTTCTATTTTTAGTTGAGATGGGGTCTCGCTCTTGCTCAGGCTGGTTTCGAACTCCTGACCTTCAGCGATCCTCCCACCTTGGCCTCCCAGAGTGCTAGGATTACAGGCGTGAGCCACCACGCCCGGCCTTGCCTACCTTTTTTTAATGGTTTCTTTTTAAGAGGCAGGGTCTTGTTCTGTCACCCAGGCTGGAGTTCAGTGGCACAAGCATAGCTCATGCCAGACTGAAACCCCTGGGTTCAAGTGATCCTACCGCCTCAGCCTCCTTAGGAGCTAGGACCACAGGCACATACCACCATGCTTGGGTAAATTTTAAGTTTTCCTGTAGAGTTTTCACTGTGTTGCCTAAACTAGTCTTGAACACCTGGCCTCAAGTAATGTTCCTGGCTTGGCCTCCCAAAGTGTTAGGATTAGAAGTGTGAGCCACCATACCTGGCCACTTTTGCCCACTTTTTATTGAGATTATTTGTGTTTTTTTTTTGTTTTGTTTGCTGTTGAATTGTTTGAGTTCCTCATATGTCATGGACATTAATCCCTGTGAGATGAATAGTTTGGAAATATTTTCTCCCATTCATTGGGTTGTCTCTTCACTCTGTTCATTATTTCCTTTGTCAGAAATCATTTGGCTCTATGTGGATTTATTTCTGGGTTCTCTACTCTATGGTCTATGTGTCCAATTTTATACTAATACCATGCTGTTTTGGTTACTATTACCTTGTAACATATTTTGGAAGGCAATTATGCTCACCACTGTACTACCAACGCACCTTATAATGTATTTTGAAGTCAAGTAGTTTGATATCTCTAGGCTTGTTCTTTTTCTTCAGCATTTCTTTGGTTATTTGGGTTATTTTGTGGTTCCACATGAGTTTCAGGATTGTTTTTTCCATTTCACTGGCATTTTGATAGGAAATACATTGAATCTGTATATTGTTTTGGTAAGTATGGTCCTTTTAACCATATTCTTATAATTCGTGAGCATGGGATGTCTTTCCATTTTTGTCTCATTTAGTTTTATTCATCTGTGTTTTGTAGTTTTCATCTCATGGAAGAGGTCTTGTGTTTTTTTTAATCAATGGGTTAAGAGTGTATTATTATAATTTCCACAAATTTGTGAATATCCAATTTTCCTCTGTTTATTGATTTGTAATATCATCCCTTTGTGGTGTGAGAAGACATGTTGTATTATCTCTATCTCTTAAAGTCTTTTGGGACTTAATTTATAGCTGGACATATTGTGTGTCCTAGAACATGCCCTATGTGCCCTCGAGAAGGATGTATTTTTATTTGTTTTGGGGCATTGTGTTCTATATATGTCTCTTAGGTCTTTATGGTTTGTTGTGTTGCTTAACTCCTCTATTTCTTTAACTTCTTTCTTGATTTTATCCATTATTGAGAGTGGGGCATTGAAATCTCCAACTATTATTGTAGAACTGTTTATTTCTTTCTTCAATTCTGTCATTTTCTTATCTTGTCTATTTTGTTTGTGTGTTATTAGGTGTGTAAACTTACATTTATACACTTAGCCTTTTATATCTCTAGGTCCTGCATCCACAGATTCAACTAACTGCAGATTGCAAATATTAAAAGAAAACCACAATAAAAAATAACAGTGGAAATAGATGACAACACAACCATGAATAGTACTAATAAAAATACCTTGTAACTATTTACATAACATTTACATTGTATTAGGTATTATAAATAAGCTAGAAATGATTTAAAGTATATGGGAAGATGTGTATATGTTATATGCAAATACTGCTCTACTGTTTATAAGGGACTTGAGCATTTGAGGTTTTTGATATCCTTAGGTAGTCCTGGAATTAATACCCTGTGGATACTGATGGATGACTGTAATTGTTATATCTTTTTGCTCTATTGACTCTTGTATAAATTTATGATGTCCTTCTTTGTTTACTGTAACCTTTTGATTTTAAAGTCTATTTTATTTTATGATAGTATACCCACTCCTACTTTCTTTTGGTTCACATGGGACGTCTTTTTCTATCCTTTTACTTTCAACCTATTGGTGTTTTTGGATCAAAAGTGAGTGTCTTGTGGACATTATATAGTTGGATCATGTATGTTTATCCATTTTGCTAATATTTGCCTTTTGAGTACTAAGTTTGATCCTTTTACATTTGATTAGTGATAAGGACAGATTTACTTGTCATTTTACTGTTTTTTATGTCCTGTGGCTTTTTTGTCCCTCATTTTTTGAATTACTATCTTCTTTTGTGTTTATTTTTTGTAGTGAAATGTTTAATATTTTTTTTTTTAGACACAGTCTCACTCTGTTGTCCTGGCTATAGTGCCATGGAGTCAGCCTAGGTCACAGTAATGTCAAACTCCTGGGCTCAAGCAATCCTTCTGCCTTAGCCTCCTCAGTAGCTGGGACTGCTGATGTCTGCTAATTTTTTCTATTTTTGGTAGAGACGGGGTCTCGCTCTTGCTCAGTCTGGTCTTGAACTCATGAGCTCAAACGATCTGCTCACTTCAGCCTTCCAGAGTGCTAGGATTACAGGTGTGAGCCACCGCGCCTGGCCTGTAGTGAACTGTTTAAATTCCTTTGTCTTTTCCTCTTAGGCATATTCTTTTGCTATTTTATTTTTTCTTACAATAGGGATTACATTTAACTTCCTAAAGGTATAATGCTTTAATTTGACTTTATATCAATTTAATTTAAATAACGTACAAAACCTCTGCTCCTTTACATTGCTGTTTCCACCCCTTTCAGTTGTTGATGTTTCAAAATTCCATTTTTTATACATTGTGTACCCCAAAGCATAAACTACCAATTTTTAAAAATACCTTAGTCTCTTAAATTATGTAGAGTTATGAGCCAAAGTTACTGTAATACTAGGTTTTAGAAGAATAATTGTTTTTAGAAATGTATTAGTCTCTTAAATCATATAGAAAGTCAAAAGCAGTTACAACTGTTGTTACCATAATAAGAATTTTATCTTCCATGTATTTATCTTTGAGATCTTTATTCCTTCGTGTGGCTTGGAGTTACCATCTAGTATCATTTCATTTCATGTTGTAGGACATTCTTGAGTATTTCTTACAAGGCAAGCCTAGTGGGATGAACTTCCTTAGCTTTTGTTTATTTGTATATGTCTGTTTTTTTTTTTTTTTTTTTTTGAGACAGAGTCTCACACTGTTGCCCCGGCTAGAGTGAGTGCCGTGGCGTCAGCCTAGCTCACAGCAATCTCAAACTCCTGGGCTCAAGTGATCCTCCTGCCTCAGCCTCCCAAGTAGCTGGGACTACAGGCATGTGCCACCATGCCCGGCTAACTTTTTTTTGTATATCTTTTTAGTTGGCCAATTAATTTCTTTCTATTTATAGTAGAGACGGGGTCCTTGCTCTTGCTCAGGCTGGTTTTGAACTCCTGACCTTGAGCGATCCGCCCATCTCGGCCTCCCAGAGTGCTAGGATTACAGGTGTGAGCCACCGCCCCCAGCCTATCTGTATATGTCTTAATTTGTCACTAATTTTTCCAAGGATAGTTTTGCTGAATATAGGATCCTTGGCTAATAGTTTTTTTTTTGTTATTGTTTTAATACTTTGAATACACGGGCCCAGTGCAATGTGGCCTCCCTGGTTTCTGATGAGAAATTTGCTGTCAATCTTACGAGATTGTGATGAGTTGCATGTCTCTTGTGGCTTTTAAAATTCTTTCTTTGTACTTCTCTTTTGAAAGTTTGATTATGATATATCTTGGTGTGGTTGTCTTTCAGTTCATCTTAGTTGGAGTTTGTTGAGCTTTGTGGATGTTTATATTCATGTCTGTCATCACATTTGGGAATTTTCAGCTAATATTTTCTCAGATACTCTCTCTTCTCTTTCTTAGACTCTGACAATGCATATGTTGTTCCACTTGATGATGTTCCACAAGTCCCTGAAGCTCTTTCTACTTTTCTTCTATCTTTTGTTCCCTATTCTTCAGATGTGAAAATTTCCATCCTCCTATCTTCAAGCTTGCTAATTCTTTCTTCTGCCTGCTTGTGTGCCTTTGAATGCCTCCAATGAATTTTAAAATTTCAGTTCGTATACTTTTTAGCTCCAGAATTTCTTTTTAGTTTCTTTTTAGGTTTTCTCTTTATTAATATTTCTATCTTGTTTATACATTGTTTTCTTGACTTTCTCTACATCTCCATTTGGTTCTTTGAGCATCTTTAAGACAGTTGTTATAGCATCTTTTTCTAGTAGATCTGCTGTTAGGGCTTTTTCAGAGACAGTGTCTTTTGATTTATGTTTTTCCTTTGAGTGTGCCATAATTTCCTTTTCCTTGTGATTTTTGTTGAAAAGTTTATGCTTGAATTTAATAATGTAATAATAATAATAACAGCTCTTGAAGTCAGATTCTCCCTGTTCCCAGGTTTGTTTTTGTTTTTGTTTTTTTTTAATTGTTGCAGGCTGTCTGTGTGCCAAGGATCAGCCTGAGGTTTTATTTAATTTCTTCTCAGATATTTTCTGAGCCTGTGCCTTTCCCTGGGTATGTGTGATAATTTTCTAATTTTTTTAATATATGCAGTTGTTTCTAAATGTTCTAGTCTGTAATGTCTTGTTCCCAAAAGGCGAAAGGTGAAAAATGAGATAAGGAACCAAAAAGGGCTCCATCCAGCTCTTTAAATCCCTGACAGTCCCTTCACCCTGAGGGGGATGGGCCTGCAAAAATGGGGGGAGGTGCAACAATAATGGCCATCTGCTTCTTTGTCTGTGTTCCTGTGATCAGGAGCAGTAATCAGCTATCAGAATACAAATCCTCATCCTTGGTATTAGGCGAGAGAGTCTAACCTAGCTCCTACATGTTGTATACAGGCTGTTTCAGGAGCACATGCACAGCTTTTTGCCAAGGGGCTAGTGGTATGAGAAGGGTAGCTGCTACTCTGCTGAAAGCTGAAATTTATGGAAATTAACTATAGTTTAGTGTCCCAATCTTCTCAGGAATTTGAAAGCTTTCAACAGAATTCAGAAATCCCAAATAGTTGTATCAGACAAATTCTGCCAATTCAGTTGTTGTTTAGGTGAGTAGATACATTTGAGGTGCTTATATGAGGAGAGGAATATTCTGTTAAATACTTTATTGTAAGTGTTTGATGTATTTATGGTAAACTTCAACAGTTTGGGTTTCTTTCTGTATCTTTTTTTTGTATATCTTTTTAGTTGGCCAATTAATTTCTTTCTATTTATAGTAGAGACGGGGTCCTTGCTCTTGCTCAGGCTGATTTTGAACTCCTGACCTTGAGCGATCTGCCCATCTCGGCCTCCCAGAGTGCTAGGATTACAGGTGTGAGCCACCGCCCCCGGTGAAGGGTGAAGACACCCTTTGTCTTCTTTCCCAAACTCCATTGATATTGTTTCCTATCATTAATAAAAAGTAGACAAAAAATTTGCCAATTAGGGAAAAACTAGCCTTATTAAAAGGAGGGTTCAGAAAAATAATCAAGGCAATGTAATTTAGGGCAAAGATAAAAAAGGCAATAGCTGAAGGAGAATAAGAATGGAGTAACAGAGAAAGGGTAGAGCTTTTCCTTTCTTCATATTGTCTTCCTCTTCATCAAGGTTGGCATTTCTTTAAAAATTCTTACTCTTTTTCTTCCTTATGTTATGAAAGGAAAATAGGATAGGAAATTGAAGAAATTAATCACAAATTAATCACGTCACCTCCAGTTAAATGTCATGATTGAATACTTACACAGTCATGCATTGCTTAATGACAGAGATGTATTCTGAGAAATGGGTTGGTAGGTGATTTTGTTTTTGTGCTGACATTATAGAGTGTACTTACCCAAACCTAGATGGTATTGCCTGCCACACACCTTGGCTATATGGTGTAACCTATTGCTCCTAGGCTCCAAACCAGTACAACATGTTACTGAACTGAATACTGTAGGCAATTGTAATGCAATCGTAAGTATTTGTGTATCTAAACAGAGAAAAGGTACAGTAAAAATATTTTCAACAGAGAAGAAGCCAAACTCTATAAAATAATTTAAAGAGGTTTATTCTGAGCCAAATTTGAGGACCATGACCCGGAGCCATGCCCAAGAAGCCTTGAGCAAGTGGACTTGCTGTGGCTGGGTTACAGTTTGGTATTATACATTTCAGGCAGACAGGAATTACCGGTAAAGTCATAAATCAATACATGGAAGGCATACATTGGTTTCACCTGAAAAGGTGGGACATCTCAAAGTGGGGGCTTACAAGTCATAGGTGGGTTTAGGGATTCTTTAGTTGATAATTGGTTGAAAGAATTAGGCTTTGTCTAACTGACTGCAGGAATCATCAGAAAGGAGTTAAGATAAGGGTCGTCTATCTTTAATGTGATGCTATGCTGGAATCAAGTTGGGAAGTAAAACATATTATATTTATTTAACAGGTTAATCTCACCTGTTTAGTGAGATTTTATCATTTGACTCACCAGGCCCCCTTAGAAAGGAATTTGGACAAAAGAAAATTAGTCCTCAATATATTATAAAAGAGAAAAAATGGTCCACTTGTAAAGGGCACTTACCATGAGTGGAGTTTGCAGGATTGGAAATTGCTCTGAGTGAGTGACAAGTGAATTGTGAAGGCCTAGGACATCACTGTATACTACGGCAGACTTTATAAACTCTATATGCTTAGACAAAACTAAATTTATATGTATTATATAAGGGTGGGAGTGATACACTGGGGAATTGGGGGGTGGGGGGTAGACCCAAGTCTGAGCGATGGGGGGGTCACTGTGGAGGGGTGGGATATGCTTGGAAAGTAGTTGGGGAGCGGAATTAGGGGTCTCAATAGGGGAAAGGAATTCCTCAAAAATTGATTCATGTGATTAACTGTACACCTTGGTAAATTCACTGAAAATCATTTAATTATACACTTAAAATGGAGTGTTGGTTGTAC